>JAJHZJ010000628.1:5358511-5453777 GCA_023548195.1 Bettongia penicillata ogilbyi
AAAACTTTTGAGGTGAGACAAGGTCAAAGGAGAGAATAGAATAAGTGGGGGCCAGGATAGGATGGAGGGAAGTATAGTTAGTCTTTCACAACATGACAACCCTGGAAGGGTTTTGCATGACTACACATGCATAACCTACATCACATTGCTTGCCTTCTCAATGAGGGTGGCTGAAGAGCAAGGAAGAGAGAGAATGCGGAACGCAAGGTTTTAAAAATGAATGTTAAAAATTATTTTTACATGCACCTGGGAAATAAGATATACAGGCAATGAGGTACGGAAATCTCTCTTGCTCTATAAGGAAAATGGAAAGGAAGAGGATAAGAGAAAAGGGATTGGCATTGATAGAAGGGAGGGCAGATTGGGGGAAGGGGTGATCAGAATGCTTGTTGTCTTGAGGTGGAGGGGAGAGGTGGAAAGAAAATTTGGAAGGCAAAATCTTGTGGAAGTGAAAGTTGAAAACTAAAATTTATTTAATTAGTTGAAAAAAATGTGAAAGATAAACTATTCCTTGTTCTCCTAATTTGCCTATAGTATCAGCCTTTATATCTAAATCATGTACCCATTTGGACTTTATTTTGGGATACAGTGTAAGGTATCTATGCCCAGTTCTGCCATAATATTTTCCAGTTTTCTTAGTAGTTTTTGTCAAATAGTGAGTTCTTATTCCAGAAGCTGAGGTCTTTGAATTTATTAACTAGTAGATGACTATAGTCATTGCCTTCTGTGTCTTGTGTATCACTCTATTTCTTAGTCACAACCAAGTAGTTCAGATGATTGCTGCTTCACAATTATTAACTATTTCTAATGATTTGTAAAATCTCTTTTTTATGTCAAGGCATCACCTTCCTTCTTTGGTCATTATACATTAATAATAATAAATAATGGCTACCATTTATGTAATACTTCAAGATTTGTGAAGTGTTTTAAAAACATTATCTCATTTTCTCCTCACAACAACCCTATAATTTAGGTGTTACTCTTATCTCCATTTTACAGACAATGAAACTGAGGTAGACTTGACCAGGATCACATTGTTAATAATTGTCTGAAGCCAGATTTGAACAACCTTCCTATTTCCAGGTCCAGCACTCCATCCTGTGATGAATAAAAAGGTTCAAGAGACATAGTTTTTGTGCAATTTAGTAATTTTATTAATAAGGTCAGTACTTTATTAATGAAAGTGTGATCATTTGGCCATCTGTCTTAAAACAAAGATAAGTATATCTGTGGGCTCATAGTTTATATATTTTTTAAAGTGGAGGCATTCACTGAGGGATTGAGAGTGGCATTATGTCACCTTGGATGGAAAAACTATCTCTATACTTAAACCATCCCCAGCCTTGGGCTGTCTAGATAAAAAGATGTCTCCATTTGAACTTAAGGTAAACACAATGGGCTTCTCCACCTTAGATTAAATTTCTTGCAAGGTTGGGTGCGATCTTACCAAGACTGAGGAGAGTTCATTCAACCTCATTATCAGTAATGTCCTTTAAGAAACTGAACTTTTAAAATCAGGACTTTGGAAGATGGGGAGGGCTCTGAATCTCCTGAAGATATTGGTTATTAATAATCCTTTCCCTCCACTTTCAATGTTACCTCACTGAAAAGATGTTTGTGAAAAATTTTGTGCCAGACAATATAATATGGAGTTTAATCTGTAACTATACATAGCAGAAACACAGCTATGCTCATGACATTCATGGGTGTGAAACTGGGCCTAGAAAATATGTGAACAAGACACCTACTGTAAGAAGATATATTTGAATTTATTTCCTGAAATAGTGAACACTAACGTATTTTTTTCTGATAACGACTGAATCTTATTAAGTAGATGTGTTAGTCAAGTTTGAGATTTTAAGGAATAAAGATAAAATGTCCCCTTGTTGAACTAACTATAGGGCTTATTGAATAATATACAAATGACTCACTCACACAACAATACAAAATGATATGCACACATTTTTTGTCTACTTCACTGCTAATCTCTGGGTGTTCATCTTTGTTTCATATGGGGAACAAGCAAACAGAACTGCAACTAGACTGTTTTTTTTTTCCAAAAAAAATGTAGCTCAATCTAAAAATGGCCTACAGATCTTATGCACAATGTATTTTGATACCATGCATACAAAAAGAGCTAGAATCTTTTACAGTTGTACAAATTTAGGGCAAGCAATAAAGTTCAGGGACTGCACTCATTGATATTCATCAGCTGTGCTAACTGACTATATCTGCATGTCCCCCTTCCTGCAGAAAAAGTAGTCTGATCAAACCAGCCAGCATTACTAGGTAAAGACAGTTTGTCAGATGTTGACTCTGGAATTATGTGGTATTTGGTGCTTGACTTATGACCCAAATGGAATTAATGTTAATAACTCTGGAAGGAGTTAAGTGGAAATAAAAAAGGTTGTAAAAAAAAGATGATTTTTTAATCCAAGAATACTGGATCTGCAGCAGGTGGCTTACATGTTTTGTGGTTGTGACAATGAGAATTCCAGCACTTCATTATTTATTGTCAACGTTCAAGTATGTCTCTATTCACTATAATATAGTCTCACTCAACAATAGAGTTAGAATTTAAATAAATATGATGATAGATGAGATAGCTCTAGAGCTATTGATATTCTAGGACCAATGATTTGGGCTTTCTGATGAATTTCTTTCCTTAATGTGCATACCCTCGTATTGCTTTGAGGATCAAATGAGATTTTATACACACACACACACACACACACACACACACACACACACACACACATATATATATAGGGGGAGAGAGAGAGAGAGTCTTGCAGACCTTGCTTTTCTTACATTCCTCCTACTTATCATTAGTAGCCACATATCTCTAAGGGACATTTGCTCAATATGGTAGAGCTGACTGTGATGAGTGATTCAGTATTAGTGTCATTAGAAACAGAATTAAAGACACTTGGTTAAGCCACTGGATTCAAGGACTCTAAATTTACTGATAATAATTTAAATATTCTGATTTAGACTTTCTGGGAAATTTAAAATGAATAGTTTTTAAGCATTCCATTAATTGTAATGTTATGTGAGATGAATGCAAAAGAGACTGTGTTATTTTTTGGATGTCAGGTTCTGAATTTTTTTATTTCAATACCATTACTTAGTGTTTCACTTGCTAATGTATGGTTTGAAAATGTATTAGATATGACAGGTTTAAATAGAAAGTAATTAGTCATCTTAATTTGGAGGTGTGCTACTATGTCTAGGAGAAATTATTTTGGTGTAAATCTTTCCAAGAGAAGAGTGTGTCACTACTGATTATTTTAGTCCACCTTATGTGGCTCTAAATCTGATTCCTGTGCACTAAGTGATTATTTGCATATTTAACAATAATAATTCTTACATCTTTTCAATTTTTAGTTTTATTTAGTTTTCTAAATTTTAGAAAATTTTATTTTAAAAATTTTAAAAATTAAAATTTTTTAAATTTTTTTTAGTTTTCTGTTATTTGTAATATGTATTTCATCTAGTATTTCATGGGGAGGCATTTCATCTGGCATGAGATCATCCTTTGGAATTGTGTATCTTGTAGAACTGTAGTCAGCTGCCAATCTAATGGTAGATTTCATTGTAGCCTCAGTGTAGGTTGCAGTTTTTCAACTAGTTTTTAAATACTTTAAATGATAGTATCTAGCATCAAAGCATCTGAAGTCATTCACATCAAAAGATTTTATTTTAAAATATCTGTTGTAACTGGTTAAGTTATCATCAAGGGACTTGGTTTTAGTTTCTTGGATATGGAACCAAAGCACCTGGTTGCCTACATTTGACCTGAGGCTTTTATAACTATAGTAAATGAATCCTTTGGAAGCATACATCTTAGGAATGTATTTGATGGTATTGGATCCGTTGTTCATTTTTCAGGTATTTTGAATAAGATTTTCTTTTGTCACTTTACTAAAATAAAATGTTTTTATTTGAACATGTTCTAATATATTTTTTCTTTTCTTTTAAAAGCATCTATAAGTACACCTGATTATTCAGCATTGGGATCCAATGAAACAGGTATTTTGATATGATTTAGATAATCAGGAAAAAGTTTTAGGTTTACTTTGAAATTTTACTTAAGAATGTGATCATTGCCTTTGTAAATATTCCTAATTTTTTATTTCAAACGGAGGCAGGCATAACCTCTAGGGAATTTAGATTTCTCTTTCCCCCAATTTAGTTTCCCCAAGATCCATAGTAGGTATTTAATTTAATTTAATTCCTGTTGATTAATAAATTTGCTGTGTTGTCTCAGACAAGTCATTAAACCTCCTAGTTCTGTAGGTAACTCTAAGACTTTTAATTGCAGAGAAGTTAACTCATGTAATGATGAGTTTCTTTGCCTGCCAGTGAAATTATGGGTCCAGTTCCTATCCCTCTCCCTCCCCACTTTCTCAACATAGTTCATTGCTTTAGTGATGATAAATTTGTTACTTGTAAGAAAGAAGTAGGATGATTGTATAATATTTATTTATATCATATATGTATTTATATTAAATTGATTATCCCACCTAGCCTAATTGTTTCAGAGTATTGACTTGAGTGCACATGGTAATTTGAATGCCTGTATAAAAAGAAAAGGATACTAAGAAAAATTTAGTTCTCAGAACTTTAAAGACTTACAGTATATATTAATATATGTGTGTATTTGTTTTCCAGAGGACTGATTGTCTTGATTATTAGATAATAGAACCTAATCAATAAAATATCCTCCTAAGGCATATACTGGAAATGATGCTAGTATAAAAATATAATAGGTATATAAAAATGTAACACAAAGTATATAAAAATAAAATAGATTGAGTTTTCATTTTTAAGAGAACAATATTGCTTAATATTAGGTAAGACCTTTTAGCTATCATACAGAGCCCTCAAATGAATGGACTAATTGAATGGGAGTGTGCCAAGGAATTGCATAGTGAAATGGGTTACTTTCCTCCTAGCAGGGGTAACTCCAACTATCATACATACTGTGGAAATAAGATAATTTAGACCCTGCCCTTGCACCTCTATAGATTCTGTATTTAAAATAAAGGAACTCTCCATTGTCCTATCATGTGACATTTGTACTAACTATACAAATCTGTCTTGCATTTAAAAGGAAGTACTTGTTGCAGAAATTAAATGTCTTCTTTTGCATTGAATAGAAAAAGGATTCCATATTCCAGAAGCAACTCCAAAATATTCTGAAACAAGTGCTATTGTAGGTAAGGAATAAAATGATTAAATTACTGTATCGCTTTCAAACAACTTCTTCGTGTCTCCAATGATATTGAAACAATCATGTTAAAACTACTTTAAAAATTCAGTAAGTAAATGGGTTGTTTTCCTATGTCAGTTTGATTTTGAAGAACTTTGTGACACCTGATTTTTTTCACTAAATTAGTTGGTGGTTTTTGTGTGATATAGATGCTCTTTTTGTACATTGTCTAATGTGTGAAACCAGTGTACCAAAGTAAACATTGTAGAGGAAAATAGAATAGTGTACCTCAATTTGAATCTAGTCTTTACCTCTAGTCTGTACCTCAGTTTCCTCATCTGGAAAAAGGCATGAGATCAGAGGGAGAGTTGTGCTAGTTGACCTTTAAAACCCATTCCTACTCTAAATCTATAATCCTATAATTTCTGTCTTGATTACATCACCACTTTTCAGAGGAAAGTGTACATTTAAAAACTTTTTGCATTTTTTTAAATTGGGAACATATTTAACCCATTACATAAAGTTAGAAAAATTAATAAAATGTTTTCTCTGTACTTTTTATTAATTTGTCTATCTACTGATTTGCCTACCTATGTGCCTGCCTGTCTACCTACCTGCTTACCTACCTATCTGCCTATCTATCTGTCTATCTATCTATCTATTTATGTCTATCTATCTGTCTGTCTCTGTCAGTCTGTCTATCTGTAAGTCTTCTAAACTTGCCCAAGCTCTAAGTAGCCTGCCTGGACACTCACAGGCTGCTCCTACTCTTGATAAGTACAGAACTTGCTCTTTTCCCAAATTTAGCAAGCTTGTCCCTCCTACGTACCATCCCACACTAGTGTCTGGGGTCTCATCATATTAATGACATACTTAGTTAGGACATCTTATTGACTCAGTCCACTAGAGCTCAGATTGATTCACTTGCCTCACTATCCCCTAGCAAAAGAGATGAAAGATGTTGCCACAATGCCTGACTTGTCCTATGTTTTTTAATGGACATTAAATAACTAAACTTTATTCATAAAGTCACAAATCAGAATTATTCAAATTGTAGAAATCCCCTACTCTTTTAAGAAGGATCATACTTTCTGTGTCAGATGAAATTATAAATAATCTTCTGTTCACATCTAGGACAAAAGTACTTTTATTGTTCCTGTAACTGTCCTATTAAGACATAGATGGACAGTGAAATCAATGATGAAAAGTATTTTTATATACTCTCAGTGGAAATGATTACTACCTGTGAAGAGTAATACACAGTAATTTTCAAGGCTGCTTTAAAAAAATCTATATCAGATAAAGAAGAGAGAGTAAAACCTATTTTCCATTTCCGTGGGGACACAGGACTGCTTTCCATTGTTAATTAAGTTATTATGTATTAAATAAATTTGAAAGAACCAAGGAAATACTTTCCTTGGACCTTAATGCTTAATGGGAAAGATTTAAGCCATAGTGAAGCTTATCATAATATCTTTATAATTACAATAAATGCAATTGATATACATGGCAATTCTTTTATAAATTTCAGTAAATCTTATTACTCACCGAGAAATCTTCAAAGTTTCATCAGTAGAAGAATAAGTCACTATCTACTGTACAATAATTAATATACTTCTGACATGTTTTAGGTGAATCTTCTACATGGGGCAAAGGAGCATATAAAGCCTTCAATGGTCAAATTTTTTCCTTTGAGTCTTCGTGCACATACACCTTCTGCCGTCACTGTGTTGAATCTGGAAGTTATTTTAACATTGAAATCAAACGAAATAATCAGAGTGATATTGAAAAAATAACAGTCCTAATTGATGGAAATGATATCTCTATTAGTGGAAAAATAATCCTGGTTAATGGAGAAAGGTAAAAACATTTAGGAAAAAAGTGACCTTAAAACAAAAAAGACTTATTAAAAAAAACAAGGGAGGGCTTTTATGGGAAAGTTTAATGGGTAAAAATGGAAATGTTTGAAAAGAACATCAATAAAATTTATTTTAAAATACAAGAAATAAAAAGGGTTAAGAAAGGAACACAAATAGAATGCTTTTGTTACTACTTTGTTAGGATTATGTACAGAATAAAATATATCTTATATATGTTACATTATAAGATGCAATATTACGGACATATGTGTATATATGTATATACATGCATATATACATGCATATATATCTTTAAGGATTCTGAAGTGTTTTACAAATATTTTCTATTTTATCTTCACAACAAAACTGACAAGGTAGGTGTTATTATTATTCATCATAAAACTGGAAAAATATAATTTTATAGTAATTCAGTTATGATACTACTTTATGTAGTATCATATGTAGTATGTAGTAAAATGTATCTTTATTTACATCTACAAAGTTATACCAAAGCGAACTTTATTGATGTTTTTATATGCAGTAATTCAGTGTTGCAGATGTTTTCAAGTGTCATGGTGATTATATTCCTGGATGTTAGAGTACACTTTTCATTTTTTAATTCAGGAGTTTTAGCTCTGTGTATTTGAAGTCCAATGAGTTTGAGGACTTTCTATAAGCTTAAAATTTTAGACCATTGAAAACTATGTTCAATTAGTCGCATTATTTCCAGAAGAAATAATGAAAGAATACATCAGAAATAATAAAAGAACATTTATAGCTGAATCAGTGCTAGGTGCAGTATTAAAAGGGAAATATCTTTAGTTAATCAATCAGTTAATGAACAAGTATTTGTTAATCAACTACTGTGTATTGAGCACCTACTGTATATATTGGGGACATACATACAAAAGGGAGAAATCTCTGCCCTCAAAGGGTTTACATTCTATTATTACAGATGAGTAAATACAAGTTGTATAGAAAATAAATTTAAAGTGATTTTGAGGGTGTAAAGAGGGGGACTAAGAAGTAAGAGGATAAGAGAAAGCCTCTTGAAGGAGATGGCACTTGATCGGAGCCTTGAAAAGAGCTAGAGGTTTCAAGACATATTCATGAAGAGAAACAACATTTATGAGATGGTGGACAGTCAGTGCAAAGGTGCAGGTGGACACAGAGTTCACTGTACTGGAGAGTAGCAAGTAGGTTAGTTTGGTTGGAGAATAAAGTACATATGGAATAGTAAAGTGTATTTACTCAAAAGACAGTCTGAAGACAGATTGTAGAGTTTTAAATGACAAGCAGATGAGTTAGTATTTTATGCAACAGGCAATCGGATACATTAGAGCTTTTTGAGCAGAAGAGTGATGTAGGACTGCATTTTGAAATATACTTTTGTCAGTTGTGTGGAGGATGGGTCAAGTTGGGTGGATATAGAGAGATCAATTAGTAGGCTAAAGGAACAATCCAGGGCAGAAATGATGAAGCCCTGGAGTTGTCAGGTTGTAGTAGGGATGGAGAGAAGAGGACAGATGATAAATAGTAAAGGGGTAGAATTGACAAGACTTGGCAACTGACTGAATACTGAGAGGGGTAAATGAGAGTGCAGAGTAGAAAATGACACTCAAGTTGCAAACTAGAAGAAGGTTTTTAGGTTGTGACTAGAAAAATCATAATTTCCTGGACAAAGATAAGGAATTTAAGAAGGTTTAAATGGAAAAATATGAGTTCAGTTTTGGACATGTTGAGACGAATGTTATTTAGAAAACAAAATGTTCAATAAATGTCTTCTGTTTAACATGTGATAATGCTTTTTATAGAGTATATGTTCCATTTAATAACAAGTTGATTCACATAAAACATTATGGAGACTATACTAAGCTGGAAAGTCGTAGAGGAATACTATTTTTAATGTGGAACACAAAGGATAAATTGTCAGTAAGTTCATCTCTTATTTAATTTTATAACATTGTTATCAGGGAAACTTTAGAACATAAATAAATTATGTGCACAGACACACATCCTTTTCCTTCTATTTCTGTGGTTAACTGTAAGATAACCAGCGGACCTAAGTGAGAAAGGTATAAAATATGCCAAAATAAATGGAACTTCCAACATCAAAAAACTTTTATTTAACTAGTACTAGTAGCTGTACATAATTACAGTGCATTTGTCACTTCACTGCTGACCCTCAAACAAACATAAGTTGGAAAGAAAATGACCCATAGGAACACAGAATCAGAGATATTTAGAGCTAGAATAAATGAAGCTATTTATCACATGCTTATTGTGTGCCCAGATATAATAAGTTAAGTGCTATGAGATACAAAAACCAAAAATAAGAGGACTTTAGAGATCACTTAATCTAGAATGTTCATTTGTTTGTCATTTTGGCAGATAGCTTTGATTTTCTTTAAATAAGTTAAGTTGAAGGAAAGTCTCTTTATATTGCAATTTAAATAAATATTCCTCAATTTCAACAAAGAGTGACCTGGAGTACTGAGAGGTTAAATGCCTTGTCTAGGGTCACACAGCTATGATGGAGCAGAGATCGTACTTAAGGTCTATCCATGTACTTGAGCTCTATCATTTAACACTGCTCCATTTTACAGATGAGGAAACTTAGGAAAAAGAAATTCACTGATTTTGTTGATGTTATAGAGTTACTTTGTGGTAGGGCCAGGATTAGATAACAATATCCTTGGCCCTGAATCAAGAGTTATTTCCATAATAACTGCAATTAATATTAGACATTCCCTAGAAAATCTGTATTTTAACAACGAGCTCTGATTTTAATATCTAATATACTTTTCAATTTTATAATTTAAAAATGATTTGCATAGGTCTTCAGGAAGTGGAAATGTGTGATGTAATCCGTTAATAACCAAGTTCCCATTCTACCAATTATGTCTGGGCCTTGAATAGAGTAGTAAATTACAAGGAACTTAAAGGTTTGCTTTTGGTTGTCTTACTTTGGTGTTAGAAATATTCACTTTGAGGTCTAATTTTTCCTATTTGATCAACCTGGAGTATATCCAAAAACAATGACCTTATAACTTGTGTATATTGTGCTTTATGAGGCATTTTAAATGTAAATGCAATTTTCTTTTATAGCTTACTCTTCACAAACAATATTCCACCTGTGGTCTTTGTGGAAGACTGAGTGATGTTCCTGGTAAGGCTACTTATATGAATATTTCACCCTTTGTTAACATTTGAACAAAATAGCATGGTTATTTTGTATTTCGTTCTTAAAGAATACTAATGACATCAGGAGGATGATGTCTTGACTTGCAATTAAATTGGATTTAAGTGAGGCAGGGACGTGCAAAGTCACCAACCTCTCTCCTTCAGAATCATTGGAGTCACACATAGGTCAGGATGAGTGGCAATGGCAGTGGGAGACCTTGGCCTTTTTAATCTAAGGTCTTTCCCAGAACTCAGTTTGTCTAAGGCAACCCCCATCCATAAGTAAAGGCTGGGTTAGAGTTGAGGCAAAAAATGGCTTAGTTTGCCTCCACAAAAGAAGCAGTATGGGAGAAGAAGACCCTCAGAGTTTCTGGCTAGAACAGAAATAATTATTATTTATTCTAACTCTGAACCATCAAAGCCCAAACAATGATCAAGTGAGGGCTGGGCTAGGACCTACTTTTGGTCAGAGTGATTTGGGTTTAAAGGCATAGTCAAGTAGCTACATTTGAATACCAATGGATTTTTTCAAAGTCTAGTTTACCAGAGCTATATTTCAAGAAATCACAAATGAAAACTGCATGAGACAAAAGAGCTTATTGTCCCTGTTTTTAAAAAACCCAACCAATAACAGAATGAATAAGTAGGGAAGCACTAATGTAGATGCACTCCTATCAATCACCAAGCCTCTATTAAACACAGATGGTATTCCAGGAACTGTGCTGGTGTCTGACAGTTAATATTGAAACGTAATTCTTGCCCATAATACTATATTTAGATCATATAAATAAGAAGCATGTCAGATATCTTCAAGTAAAAGAATGTTTGAATTTTTTTAAAAGAGGAAGATATGGATGAAAACATTGCCAACAGTAAAATTTCTGATGACTGTCCTAACGCCAAAGTTAAACAATATGAAGAATGTGAGGATGGAAAAGAGGTAAGAAAGAATTTTATAACTGGCCTATAGTTACTATGTCCTTCAGTTTCTGTGCAGCTTTCCAGTAAACAGATTTCATTTACCTTTTTTCAGTCCTCATCCTACTCCAGAATCTTGGAAGATCATGAGATTTTTAGAATGGTAAAGGACCTTAGAGAACATACAATCTAACCTCTGACTTAACTTAAGCATTTCATTGGGGCCACGTACAGAAACTGGAATGAGAGATGGAATTAGTTCATGGAGTTTAAAATAGGGAGACAATTCTTTTTTCCAACTAGATGGCACAGTGGATAGAGTGCTGAATCTAGAGACAGGAAGACCTGAACTCAAATCTGACCTCTGACACTTATTAGCTTTGTGACTCTAGGTGAGTCACTTAGTCTCTGTTTGCCTCAGTTTTCTCAAATGTAAAATGGGAATAGTAACAGCACTTACCTCACATAGTTGTGAAAATGAAATAGAATGACATTTATAAAGTGCTTGGTATATAGTTGGTATTATATAAATGCTTATTCCCTCCTCCCCTTTCCCTTATCCATTTCAATTTCTTCATTTTGGAGCAAATCTAAGTCCAGGTTGTGGCAATCAGATCTCCATATGAGGAAGTGACAATTTTAACAATGACTCCCTGTTTTCCCCTTTGGTACAGAAAAAGTGTCATTTTGGACATGTTATAGAGATGTTTCCTACTTTTTAGGGATTTGAGGATGGGTTTGTAGATAGAAACTTTTTTTTAAGTTTTAAGTCTATATAAGTGATTATATGAAACCTTGGCTTTAGAAGAGAAAAGGAAACCCGCAAACATGATTCATATCAGACAATAGTCGCAGGTGGCTTTTCTCAGTTCCTTTAGTTGATGTGCCTTCCCTCTGAGATTATGTTTCCATATTTTCTATGTCTTTCCTCCATTGTAGTAAGTAGTAAGTCAGTCTAGCCCATAGTAAACACTTGACAAATTCGTGTTGACTTCACTGAGCCTCTCTTAATCTGTTTCTTCATCTGTAAAATGAAGAAGATAATGGCACCTCCATCAAAGGATTGTGGTGAAAATTAGATAAAATAATATAAAGTGTTTTGCAAACCTTAAAGTTTTGTATCAGTCTCAGGTATTGCAAATATTATTAATGTCAAAAAGATTTTTTATAAGCCATTCTTTACAATAGTTGGAGATGGGAATGGGCTAGTGTGGACCTAGGAAACTAAGTCAAGGTTGGGGCAATAATGTAGCAGTTCTCCAAATGAGGAAGTGGCAATTTTAAAGATGATTCCCCAGTTTTCCCTCTTTGTATAGGAAAAGTACCATTTTGGACATGTTTAGAAGTGGTTCCTACTTTTGAGGGATTCCACTATGGTGGTTTGTACTGAGAAAAGTATTTTTTTAAGTTTTATATTGTTGCTTATTTAGTATTTCCCCCCCAGTTACATGTGAAAACAGTTTTAACATTCATTTTTAAAACTTTGAGTTCCAAATTCTCACCCTTCCTCCCTTTCCAGTCCACCTCAGTTAAGGAGGCAAACAATGTGATGTAGGTTATATATGTATAATGATGAAAAACATGTCCGTAATAGTCATGCTATGAAAAAATAGCAAAAAAATAAAGAAAAATAAATTAAAAAACATACTTCAGTCTGTATTCAGACAGTATTGATTCTTTATCTGGGGATGGACAGCATTTTTCACCATAACTTCTTCAGAGTTGTCTTGGATTATTGTATTGTTGAGAATAGCTAAGTCATTCATAGCTGATCATCTTACAATATTGCTGTTACTTTGTACCCAATATATTTCACTTTGCATCATTCTAGGTAAGTCTTTTCAGGTTTCTCTGAGAGCATCCTACTTATCATTTCTTATAGCATAATGCTATTCTATCATAATCACATACTGCAACTTTTTCAGTCATTTCCCAACTAATTGGCATCCCCCCAACGTCTAATTCTTTACCTCCAGAAATGAGCTGCTATAAATATTTGTGTACATATAGATCCTTTCCTTTTAGTTTTTTATCTCTTTCAGGATACAGACCTAGTAGTGCTATTGATGGGTCAAAGGTTATGCATGGTTTTATAGCCCTTTGGGCAGGGTTCCAAATAGCTCTGTAACAGTTGAATCAGTTCACAATTCAACCAACAGTGCATTAATGTCTCATTTTTCCCCACATCCCTTCCAATGTTGATCATTTACATTTTCTGTCCAGTTAGCCAAGAGTATGAGGTATTACCTCATGAAGTAGTACCTCAGAATTGTTTTAAGTTGCTTTTCTCCAATAATGATGTTAGAGTATTTTTTCATATGGCTATAGATAGCTTTCGTTGCTTCATATGAAAACTGATTACATCTCTTGACCATTTATCAGTTGGGGAAAGGCTCTTATTTTTATAAATTTGACTCACTTCTCTATATGTTTGAGAAATAATGCCTTTATCAGAGAAACTTGCTTGAAAATTTTTTCACAGTTACTATTGCTAACTGTATTTGCTTCTACCCTATTCCACCCCCATTGATTCTATTTTATTTCCTATCATCTGTCCCTCCTCAAAACTGTCTTGCTTCTGACTACCCTCCCCCAAATCTGCGCTTTTTTCTATCACCACCCTTTCCTTTTTTTCATTTCTTTCCCCTCCTGTTTTCTTGTAGTGTACGATAGGTTTCTGTACCCAATTGTATGTGTATGTTATTCCCTCTTTGAGTCAATTCTAATAAGAGCAAGATTCACTCACTCTACCTTACCTCCCATCTCTTCCCCTCCACTGTAAAAACTTTTTCTTTCCTCTTTTATGTGACATGATTTACTCCATTCTATCTCTCCTTTTCTTTCTCTCCCAGTAAATTCCTCTCTCATCCCTTAATTTTATTTTTTAGGTATCATCTCTTTATATTCGTCTCACACCTATGCCTTTTATCTATATATACTAATTATGCTAATAGTGAGAAAAGTCTTATGAGTTATAAATATTATCTTCCCATGTAGGAATGTATACAATTTAACCTTGTTAAAGTCCCTTTTGATTTCCTTTTCCTGTTTACTTTCTTATGTTTTTCTTGAGTCTTGTATTTGAGAGTCAAATTTCCTATTCATCTCTGTTCTTTTCATCAAGAATGCTTGAAAGTCCTCTATTTCATTGAATATCAGATTTTTTCCGTTGAGGGATCATACTCGGTTTTGCTGGATAGGTGATTCGTTGTTGTAATCCTGGCTCCTTTGTTCTCTGAAATATCATCTTACAACCCCTCTGGTCTTGTAATGTAGAAGCTGCTAAATCTTGTGTTATCCAGACTGTGGCTCCACCATACTTAAATTGTTTCTTTCTGACTGCTTGCAATATTTTCTCCTTGACCTGGGAACTCTAGAATTTTTCTATAATGTTCCTGGCATTTTCTATTTGAGCATCTCTTTCAGGATGTGATCAGTGGATTTTTTTCTACTTCTATTTTGCCCTCTGGTTCTAAAATATCAGGGCAGCTTTCCTTGCTAATTTCTTGAAATATTATGTTTAAGTTGTTTTTTTTTTAATCATGATTTTCAGGTAGTCCAATAATTTTTAAATTCTCTCTCCTGGATCTATTTTTGAAGTAAGTTATTTTTTCCAATGTGATATTTCACATTATCTTCTATTTTTTTCATCCTTTCGGTTTTGTTTTATTGTTTCTTGATTTCTCATAAAGTCATTAACTTACACTTGGTTCCACTTTAATTTTTAATGTATTATTTTCTTTGGTGAACTTTTGAACCTCCTTTTCCATTTGGTCAGTTCAGCTTCTTAAGGCATCCTTATCCTCATTGGCTGTTTGGACCTCTTCTACCATTTGTCTTAGTCTATTTGTTAAGGTGTCATTTTCTTCAGTATTTTGGGGGGTTCCCTTTTATCAAGACATTGATTCTTTTTTCATGATTTTCTTGCCTCACTCATTTTTCTTCTCAAATTTCCCTCTGCTTCTCTTACTTGATTTTCCAAATTCTTTTTGAGCTCATCCATATCCTGAGACCATTTCCTATTTTTCTTAGAGGCTTTGGGTGTAGGAGCTTTGACTTTGCTGTCTTCTTCTGAGTGTGTGTTTTGATCTTTCTTGTCACCTTCCTTGTAACTTTCTATAATCAGTTTTTTGTTCCTACTGTTTGCTTATTTTCTCAATTTATTACTTGACTCATATCTTTGTTAAAGTAGGGTTCTGTTTCCAGGGTGGAGGGTGGATTGTCCCAAGCCTCAGAGTTTTTATGTAGCTGTTTTCAGAGATACAGAGGGACCTATAAGTTTTCAGTTCTTCCAAAGTACCATGATCTAAGGAAAGGTGGTTACTATTCTGCTGGCCTGGGCTCTGGTTTGTGAGCAAACACAGGTTCTCCTTACCCTAGGACTGATAATTTGAGTTTTCACCCACATGCATCACAAAGAGTTGAAGATGACTGAAATGACTAAATGACAAATACTCTCACCTGGAAAATGGGGCTATAATAGCACCTTCCTGACAGGATTGTTGTGATGATCAAGTAAAATGAAATAACAAAAATTTTTGAAAAACTGAAAACATTATATAAATAGTAGTGATAAGAATGATGATGACAAATAACTGTCTTAACTGTATTTGATCCCAGATTAAGGTCAAATGTATTTTAGAATAGTTAATTTATGCTTTAGAATTCCATATTATTCAAGAGGCCGGGTCCATAACTAGGTTCATAGGGTGAAACTTTCACCTTCAAAGAGGAAGCAGAACAATGAGGAAACAGTCTGGCACTTGAGTGTGCTTTCACTTACTTCACTCAACTCAGTGACTGAGGTAAGAGAGTTGCCATACTCCTTACTTTCCATTACCTCTATCACTCAATATCTTGTACTTCTTTAAGGTTTACAATATCCATCACCCAGTGAAAATTCTGATAGCTATTTTTTACCATCTCCAGGATATCCTTTTTCCTCAATAAATTCAGTCTCTCACTCATAGCATTTCTCTCTTCTTCAACTTCTCTTTTCATACTGGGTTAATTTGGCCTACTTATTGATACTCCCTCAAGCAACCTTACTTCCCAGTAAAGGAGGTTCCTCATCTTGCTCATTTTCCATTACTTGCTCTTCTGTCCCACTATAGCTGTGCACAGAGATGATCATACTCTTGGTCATGACATTACCCACAAATATACCATTTTTATGTTCATGAAGTCTGAAATTCCTTTATCTGATCACAGTCTATTGCCATTTCACCTCATCGTCTATCCTGCAACTCCAAACCCTGTTTTTTGCCTTTACCATAATGTCCAATCTCTCAACCACATGATTCTTTCCAAGACCATCATCTCCACATTTGTTATACCCTCTTCCTTTCTCCATCTTGACTCCTAAGTGAACTACACTGTCCTTTTCTCTTGAGTCCTTTGCCCCCTTATCTTATTACCATTCTTGCTCTGCCAAGCTTCAGCCCTTGGTCACTGCCACCATTTACTATCTTTGCTCCTACTTATATGTTCTGAATGAAACTAGAGAAAATTATGAAACTGTGCTGATTAGATTCATTCAAACTGATGTTCTTTTGTCATTTTAAACAAAATATGTTTTGCTATTTTTACTTGTCATTTTGTTTCTTTTGCAGTATTGCAACAAGGTGATTGAAACATACTTTGAGAAATGTGGAAAAATTACTTCCTTGTCCAATGAATATAGACAAATCTGCATTGAAGACTACTGCAAGAATGGGGGCAAGAAAGATACTTGCGACACTTTCTCTGAATTGTCCCGCCTCTGTGCTTCAGATGGTCCTGGTGCCTATGAATCATGGAGAAATGATCCTGATATAGTTTGTGGTATGTCATTGAATAACAGAGCTTAGAACAACTGTCTTAAGACTTCAATGTTCAACTCTTCCATTTTACAAACAAGGGAACAAGTGCAGAGAAATGAAAGTGACTTGGAGAAAAACCACCACAACTCATTAGTCACTTGGCTAGGAAGTGGGATATCAACCTAAAGAAGAGTCAGTATAAGGATTTCGAATTATAACATAAATTTGCATGTATTTTAAATTCTTAAAAAATTATTAATTTCAAATGTGATTTCAAATGGTTGTTATTTGTATTTTTATATACTATATCTTGCACTCATCTCTCCTCCCAGAGAAACATCCCTCAGAACAAAGAATAAAAAGGGGTAAAAACAGTTCATTAAAACTAAACAGAATGTTAAAAATATTCTTCCACATTAATAGCTTTCTATTTCAAAGAAGGTTGGGAGATGATTTCTCGTAGTTCTTTTGTAGAGTCACTATAATTTCATAGAATTCACTTTTGATTGTTATGACATTGTTCTTTCTATTTACATCATTGTAGCCACTACATTAACATAATTAATGTAACATTCACTTTTGTTTTCTATGTTGTTCTTTCTTTATACTACATTAACTCTCCTCATGCTTTTCTCATCATACTCATTGTTACTTTCAGTGTAATAAAATACCATTAAATTCATGTATTATAACTTTTTTTGCCATTTCCTGATAAATATACTTTGTTCCATTTCACTGCTCATACAAAAAGTGCTTATCTTGATGTATAGAAGATTTTCTTTTTATATTACAAATATGTGTGGCATACATATTAAGATTATATATTATATATACACACATAGAGAGATAAATTATATATACACATATGTATATTATGGTATGTATATTTGGGTAGAGATGTATGACATGTATAAATGTGTGTATATCAATTATATGTCAATTATCTGTGTTATCTCATTTGATCCTTTCATCTCTAATGGGTAGGTTTTTTTCTATTATTTTCTCCATCTTATGACTAAGGAAATTGAAGCAGATAGAAGCTAAGTAGCTTGCCAAGGGACACATAGCTAATAAGTGTCTTAGGTTGGATTTGAACTTAGGTCTTCCTGACTCTAGATGAAGTATCCTATCCACATTTAAAAACAAATTTTTCTCCCAGTTAACTACATTTCCTTTTTATTCAAGATATACCAAATTGTTATGTGAAAATTTTCGATTTCATATAAGCAAAAGTATCTTTTCTTTTTTGTTATTTCATCTATTTTTTATGGTTCAAAATTCTTCCTACATCTATAGCTGTGAAAGGTGAAATTCTACCTTTAATGATCAGGTCATACAGCTACTTAAACTTTATTGTGGTGTGTTTTATAAAAAGTTGGTCTAAATCAAATTTTTGCCAGATTGCTTTTAGTTGTCTTAATAATTCTTTTTAAATTGACACTTCTTCCCCAAGTAATTTCTATTTTTTTTGGGGGGGTGTTATTGATCACTAGGAAGTTTAATGAAATTTCCTCTTTTCTAGTTGATATTCCTAAAATATTGAGTATTAGGAAGCACTCAGGAAACATGTTGCTTTGCTATTTGCTATAGTAAAATAGATTTAGAGTTCTTCACACAAAAATAAAAGATTTGCTAACATGTGTAAAAACAAGAAAATTTACCTATGCCATTCTGTCGTATTAGGATTTTCTTACAATATCACTGATAGATTTTTAAATATTAACTTACATGCAAATAGTTTGCTATTAGTTAACTAAGATTTAAAAGCTGGAATTTTGTGGTATTTACTCCAATCAAATAAAACTCAAAAATGTTCATTTTTTTTTCAAAATGAAATATTCACATCATGAACATGAGAAGATGATGTATAGTTCTGTGAAGATTCTTAGAACTTGGCTTCACATGTTTTTCCTCTATATCAGAATAGTTACTAAGCTGGGCTCTAAAAAGAGTTTAACAGATCTTAACACATGGTTATCAGGAAAAATTAGTTGAAATAGGATACATCCATATTTGGAAATTTTACATATTTCATCTCAGCAGCAAAATATCAAGCAAACTGGTCCCCTGACCTCCTTTTCTCTACCATCACCCCTCCATCATACACACACACACACACACACACACACACACACACACACACACACACATACACACACACATTTTATATCACAACTACCATTCTGTTCTATTCTCACATATTTTTATTTTTCTCTCAGAAAAACATATATGTCCAGGGACACAGATCTACAAAGAATGCATTCCTTCAAACCCATCAACATGTTCCAATGTGGCTCCCTTTCAAAACAGTGAATGTGTGAGTGGCTGCATCTGTCCCCAAGGTAACATATTCTGAGATAATTTTCAAGCTGAAGCAAGTAAAATTCCCAATGCAGTGTATTCTTTACTGATGACAGCAGAAAATCTTGAAACTTTACAGATTCACTTTGCATTGCTCTAAGGATATTTTCAAAATGGATTCTGTAAAGGAATTTTTAAGTTGATGATCAGTCTTTCTTCATTGTGTTTAAATTTTCAGCTGCTCTACAATAAACTTCTAGTTCTTATTGGGCTCTTTGAAGTCATGAACTTGACTCAACAAGTATTTTCATTTACTTTGCAAATAGTCACAGTAATATCTTATATTAACTTACCACCTAAAAGTTTACAAAGTACTTTCCTGACAGGAAATCTGTGAAATTTTCAATGAAAGTACTGTCTCAAGTTTTAAAGATGAGGTACTAATGAAATGATATGCCAGATCTGGGACTTGGCCCAAATCCATTGCTTATTCCTGTGCATACCATGTAGAAAACTTTACCTAGTCACAAAATATTAGCTGTGAAAATAGAAATTCAAAGATGAATGCAACTCAGATTTTCATAAATTGCTCTTTGAAATTGACTGAAATTTGAACTTGAGCCCTGATATATGCTAAAAACTAAATTTCAATAATATGTTGTGAATTGTCTAAATTCAAAATGAACTGATTGAATGAATTTACTTAATTTTCTTGAAAATTTCCTAACATTAAAATATTTTTCATATTCTAATACTTAAAGAATAATTTGGACAAGTACATTTCAGGTTTTCTGCTTGATGATATTGGAGAAAAACTCACTTGTGTATTAAAAGCTGATTGTCCATGTGAATCCAACGGGAAGGTATATAAACCAGGAGAAGTAAGAGAAGGTCCCTGTTTTTCTAATTGGTAAGCATTTCTGATACAAGCTGTTGCTAAAACAAAACAATTAATGTGGTTTGAAATTACCATAAATATATCTTTAAAGAAAACTTAAAAATAACTTAAAATCATATTACTACTTCTTACTTTCATCTGAGGAGTTTAACATTTTGTATTATTTTACAATCTAGGGATTCTTATGCTTTTCTTTTGGTAATACATATGCATCAGCAGATTCTAAATACTGCATAATTTTTTAAAATAAAGAGAATAGCAAAAAGATGTTAGGTATCCTGCCCAAGATTTGTTAGTAATTTTCTTCATTATATTGAACTGAAATCTGATGCTCTGTAACTTTTACTCTTTGATTTTTGTTCACTTCTCTAGTGCCAGGCATAAGAATATAACCTATTTTATGCCTGAGAGCCCTTCAAAATTTGTAGATAATTATGTCTCCCCAGATTGACTACATTTTTTTCTTTTAACATGAAAGAATAAATCTAACAAAGGAAGTATTGAAAAACACTGACTTCAGAAATATGGGCTAGGATATGTTATTGGAATTTGGCCCAAAATCATTTATGCAAATTTTGCATGTAGGCATCATAGTGCCAACACAATATTCACAGCTCCTATAGTGGTATGAATATGCCAGCACAGTTCTGAATCACAAAATATAACAGATTCTCCACATGGAAGAGAGAACCAAAACATTTATTCAATCATCAGAAAACCAAATTCTAGCACCAGAAAGTCAAATCTATCACAGTAACCAAAAAATCCATCATAGTAACCAAGAAGTCTGTACATGTCAGACTTGCCACAAACACCCTCAAGCAAAATTCTCTTCTCTGACCCACAGTCAGTTGCCCACTTCCTCTCTCCCAGATCTGACTAGTCTGATGAACTTCCTCTCCACTCTGCTCCATCTCCACCTCCTCATGTTTCGCTCTTCCTCCTCCATCCTTTTCTGTTCCATCCATTCAGCAACTCCTCCCTCCTTAGGGAGGTAGACCCAATGCATTTAAAGCAGGTCACATAGGCCTACTAATGGATAGGAGAGATCTTCTTATTAAACAAAAAAAAAATCCCATTAATAATACATTTGACCCCAAGATGCTTCTTATCCATTACATAGGTCAACGGGGCAACTGGTGTCAAAAGAACTTTACAACAGTATAACTAAGATAACACAAAATAGGGACATAAACCAGTCCCTTAGGGTGGGGCTTGAGCATAAGCACTCCATCATTCCCCCCTCAAATGAATGGGGCCCAAAATCTTGGAGTAAGTGATGAAGGTTTCCTCTTCCATAGTTATTTCCTGCTAAAATTGGATGTAGAGCTGTCCCTGCCCAAAGAGGTCCCATTCAAGGGGTCAGTTCATTAGTGGTATCTGGAGCTTGGTCAATGCCAGGTCCAGCGGTGACACAGCACATCACATAGAGAGGTGATATCTGGCTTAAGAGATCGGGCATCTGCAGGTGGAGGGTATTAAATCTGCAGAAAACAAACTAGGTGAACAGATAAAAAGTAAAAAAGAAACAAGGAGACAATAACCAGAAGCATATTAGAAATATGGTCAGCCATGCTTCTGGAGTTCAGGAACCCATTATCATAGACTCATTCACTGTTGTTCACTGCTTTCTAATTTGCGGTTTTGGGGAAATCATTCTGGCCAGAAGTATACTTTCTTTAATCTGTGCTGAGGCCTGGTCAACTTCTGGTTCTCCCTGCTGGTGTGATGAATTTGGATACAATGTTTCAGGAGGATTTGTAGGGGCAGTTCTTATTTCCCTGCTTAGTCTATTACCAGGAAACTTTTCTCAGTTCATTTTGTATCGTTCACTAGTTGGAATGCCATCGTTTCTTCCAAAATCTATCTCTGCCCTCAGTAGAGCAGTAGACAATTCTTTTCTTGTAAATCTATTCTGACTTTGAATCCACTAGCTATTTATTTACTCTTCTTTCCTGAGGAAATATATCTTTTTCACTGATTATCACCATCCAAGATACCAACAATTCTCCCATCTTTTAGGTAAACCAATTCAAAATATCTGTGACCTCCTGCTGAGTAAAATTCTCAATTACCTCCCCAAACACTGTGTGACCCTCCTCGATTTTCCTGCTTTCTTCTTATTGGATGAACTTCAGCATCCTCATCTAATTTTGTTTCATTCTCCTCCTAAGCATTTTCTTGGCAAATGTTTGAGCCCCAATCAAGTCCAGCCTGAGCAAGGGCTGCATGCACCTTCCTCTTGTTACTATTTCGTTTCTTTTTGTGAGCTAAACTAACCACAGTGTTTTATTTTACCACCTGAAACTTTCTAGCTTGCTCTTCTAAAGGAGAACTTGAACACTGAAGAATAAAAAACTTCTCATTTTACACATAAGGAGATAACTAGTTAGCAAGGTCCAGTCTCTCCCACATACCCCTGTCAATATTTTCCCTTTCTATATTGGTGTTCCTTGCAAACATCTTTCCAAATCTCTATATTAGCCCTTCTGTATCTTTAGTTCCCAACTTTCACAGAGCCCTGTGCTTTTAGCCCATTCTCTTGCTAGGGAGAAATAAGGTAAATCCTCCCATTCTGGAATATCCATTTCTCTCTCTGAAGTCTTTCTGTCTCCAAATAGAGGTCTGATATTTCATGATCTCATTCCTGTCGCCAAATGTAGCACCAATGCAATATTCACAGAACCTACGTTGGCTATGAACATGCCAGTACAGTTCTGAATCACAAAATATAACAGACTCTCCACAAGGAAGGCAGAAACAAAATATTTACTCAAAAACCAGAAATCCAAATCTCAGCACCAAAAAGCCAAACTGATCATAGTAACAAAGAAATCCATCAGAGTAACCAAAAAATCTATGCACATTATCAGGCATTCCCGTAAACAAACACCCTCAAGAAAAATGTCCTTATCTCACTCACAGTCAATTGCCCATTTCCTCTCTCCTAGATATGACTAGTCTGACCCAGCTTCCTGTCAGCTCTGCTCCAGCTTCACCTCCTCCTGTTTCGCCCTTCCTACTCCACTGCTTCCTGTTCCACCTATTCAGTGAACTCCTCCCACCACTGTGACCTAGCCTTCCATGTGATTTGAACAGATCATATAGGCCTGTTAGTGAATGGGAAAGACCTTCAAATTAAGCAAAAAAAATACATTAACAATATAGCCATACAACTGAAGGAAAAGAAGATACTTTATTCAACACAGAATAATGGCAAAAGTCCTGTATCTGGAGCCAAGAGACAAATTATTTTCCCTCTCTAGGCTTCATTTATAATTAGACGCGATAAAATGACAATTGGACTCCAGGTATGAAGCCAATGATCCTAATTGTGAGTGATTTTAATACCAAAACAGGTTCATTCGATTTAGAGATATAGAAAACCTTAACAGTCATTAGGTATGACTCACATTTTTCAGATGAGAAAACAGACAGGCGTTAAGCTAAGTTCTTCTTTACTCCCCGTCCAGAAAAACAGTGCTGATTCTTCTTCTTTTATTACATAATCAATTGGATATTCCTCTGAGTTTTTAAATAATATACTTCTCTGGATCACAGAATGGAGAAGAGTTTCATTTCTCTTCATCCCAGACTCTCATTTGAAGCCCATATTATTTTCAGCTCTTGCAATAGAATCAGCCAGCTCTCATATTAAAATTATAGCAAACCAATTTCATTTCTGTTCCTATGAACAACATGTGCAAGTAAAACCTTACAGTGAAACAGTGCATCATTTAGAACATTCGGTTTGCACTGTTCCTAGCCTCTTCCCTACTTTGCTACTAGTTATATCCTCTTTCTTTCACCTCTCCTTCTGATATTATGCCACTTACATTTGGAACATTTGTTCTCCATGGAAAACAATGGAGAATTTTTTGAGAAACTTTTGTTTACAATCTGTTAACTTCATCTTTGATTTAAGTGAATGAAATCTCCAAACCACTGAAACTTGGATGTGCACTGATTTTGTGGTTTACTAGAGTGGAAGGCATTATGCAGTAGGGTATTATGAGCCAGTCTTAGTTAGGAAGACCTGGATTTAAATCCTAATTCTGCTATACACTTGGCTATATTATCCTGGGTAAGTCATTTAACCTCTTAGCGCTCCAGGCAATTTTCTAATATTATAAAGTTTCAAATAAGATACCAATCTGAATCAGTAGAGGAGAGGTTTTGTTGTTTTTTTTTTTAATCAACTTAGGGCGCTCCATATATTGATGAAATCACAGGTAATGTAAAAAAAATAGAAGAGCAGAATTCTCTACTTGAATCAATGTTGTATCAATGTAACAAGTCATAAACAAAATTATTTGAATTGAGATAAGAGATAGTTGCAGGTGGAAGGGATGAACCTTATTTCTTTCTCTTTGTATACATACTTATAGTACATATTCTTCAGTGGATCTGTGATATCACAATGCAGCTATTCTTTTTTTTAAAAAATGGTAAAGATTATTATCCTTCCCATTCTAAAACCTTCTCATTCTGTGTAATTCTTATCCAAGTCCACATAAATTTTTCCACAAAATATCCACTTTATTTTTGGTAGGCTTCCTCTAAGTCTTTTCATATTACCAGTACACATTCAAGGCTATGTATATATTTTCCCTCATTCTTGCTTTCACGACTAACTAAAATCCTTTTCTTATCTCATATCTATTCAATGGTATCTGATAGCTAGCAATTTCTTCCATGTAAATTACAGCTAGAATAGTGTGCCCACTACACATGTGTACGTGTATATACATATGTGTTTATTTGTGTGTATATATACATATATGTGTATGTAATTTTAATGTAGTGGCATTGAGTGCTTTTATTGATAAAATAAATCTGTTAACTTTTTGATTAAAAAAAACTTGCGTTTTGACAGTACTTGTGAAGAAGCAAAGTGGTTCTGCACAGAAGCATTATGTCCTGGAAGATGTAAAGTAGAAGGAAGTTCAATTACAACCTTTGATGGTGTTTCCTATGAACATCCTGGAAACTGTCACTTTTTAGCTGTTCATGTATGTGGTAACTTGTAATATTTTGGGAGAATGCTTTCCTCTATGATGATTTCAATTAATTCTTGAAAGAAGTCAAAACATGCACTTAATTTTGAATTAAAATATGATTCACTTAAGGTTATTGGTTCATTCTGTTATATGTTATGTGCGTGTTCTTCCTTCATTGCCAAAGAAAACCATGCCATCAGAAAATGATGACATGACTTGCACTTGACTTTGTTTTCAGTGAGGGAGGGCTGGCTGGTCTCCAGTCTCACTTCTCCTCCAGAGCTATCTGAATCCAGTGACCAGATACTCATCAGGATGACTGGAGATGACTCAGGATGAGGCAATTGGGGTTAAGTGACTTGCCCAAGGTCACACAGCTAGTGAGTGTCAAGTGTCTGAGGTGAGATTTGAACTCAGGTCCTCCTGACTCCTGCCACATATAAACTCTGTGACCCTTGACAAGTCACCTAATATCTCAGTGCTTTAGGCAACTCTCTAAAATTATAAATTATTGACTTTTTCTAGTAGAGGAAATTTACTCACCTGGAAATTCCTTGTACCAATGAAATCACAGATTGACATACTTAATTCTATGAAAATATATGAGAGAAAATACCATTACAGGGAGACAAGTATTTCCACAGAGAAAAAATGTTGTAAATGTCAGCAGCTGAATGGCGTTATAATGCCTTTTATGGATGTTGGTGTGAAGAGACTTGCTGAAGCAGTATTATCCAAGCCAAAGAAAGTATGAATGTAGGTAGAAAAAAACCAACACTGCTTTGAAGTTAACATATTCCCATTGATGTTTGCTTTCTATTTTGTTAATGTAAAGTACTAAATAATTAACTAAATGTAGGGTCTACTCACACTAGATGAAAAATGTAGTATGCCATAAATTGTTGAGAGGAAGCATAGTGTAGTAGGTAGAAAGCTGGAGATGGAACCAAGAGGGTATTCATTCAAGTCCTTTCCCTAATATATATTGTTTTTGTGATCCTGGATAAATCACTCAACCAATCAATGTTCTAGGTAACTTTCTAACAATGTAAATTGCAAAGAGAGTGCTGACCTGCAATGCACTCATCTAGGAGTTCCCAATACCAATGAAATCATTGGTCCAATTTTTATCCCTTTCCAGAATAACTTAGATAATTGTTTAAATTTTTATCATAATTTCAACTTTCAGTTTGCATAAGGGCCTTAACTAGTATTAAAATGTCTAACTAGTGTTCTTTATAACATATTTGTGGATACCTTTAAAACAAACCTTTAATTTTGAAATAAAAATATCCACTCTTTCTGTGGCATAACAGAACTGATTCAGTAGTCCCTTGGTCCAAAATTTTCTCTCAGGAATTAGGGGGTGAAGCATATTGGTCTGTTTTTTGAGATACAAGAGAAATTCCTCAAGAAAACTGGGTGGATTTTCAGTGGAGGACAAAGGGAGTTTAGTGCAGTGGATGTGACATTTCCTAACTTCTTCAGGAAAGAAGATCACAAACCATCAAGACTTTTCACTTGAACATGGACATATCACTTTCATGGTAGAATCAGATTTAGCAATAAAGTACAGCATAATTGTATCTTCTGGGTATTAAGCTATACTATCTATTGATAGTGAAGTGGCATCTCTAATTTTTCAAAAATCATGGTGAATGACATCTATATACATAAAACATAACAATTATTTTTTTAAACGACATGTATTTATGTAGGATGAAAACTGGTCAATTAGCATTGAACTTCGTCCGTGTCTAAGTGGTCAAACTGGAACATGCTTGAAGAGCATCACCCTTCTTTTAAATTCTGTAAGTAGCCAATTATCACAAATACATTGATAGTACGTCTAATTCATTTTGTTGCATTCCTCCCATGCAGAACGTGAGAAGTTTCTGTATTGAAACAGCTTAATTTTATATTATCTAATGTTTATTAAACAATTTAATAGTGTAAGTAAGATTGTGTTATATTAGCAGCTAGGCTTGCTAGAGTCTTAGTTCCTTCAGGGAAATGACCCTGTTTACTTTTTTTTTTCTATGTTCTCAGGTACTTAGTATTGTGCATTAAATGTTTTAGGAAGTTGAGTACGAAGTTGTGCTAAATGTGAGCTCCTTGATAGTAGAAATTTTCTTTTGCCTTTCTTTGTATCCCTACCATTTAGTATATTGCCTGGAACATAGTGGTTGCTTAATAAATGCTTTCTGATGAACTAAAGGTTGTTGAGAGAAATAAACTACTTGGGAGACTAACCATTGCAAGTATTTTTAAAATATTATTTATACCTAATAATTTACTTTTGGTTATATACCTTATTTGGTTATAATCATATCTAATTATACCCCAAATCATAACCTAAGCAAAATTTTGATTATTCTTATTTATTCAATTTGTCCTAAGATCCTCTGGGAAATTATGTCATGAGACACATCCTATGTAAATTACTATAGAAGGAAACTTTCATTTTGGCAATGTACTTGTAAGAAACAAATATAAATTCTTTTAAGATGTACTATCATGCAGTCTTTAAAAAACAAATTTTCTTGATGCCTTCTTTTCTTAACTACAGTAATTTCCTACTATATAGCCCTGTTCCAAAGAGCCATCCCTTGTAGGAAAAAAAAACAGTAAAGTAAAATCAATCCCCAAAGCTATCCTGGTTATTAGCTTAGGTTGAAAAAAAAAATCCAAACTGACCTTTCTTCCAATTTGTTCAAATAAAACATTATCCTTATAGTTTAAAAAAATCACAGTTCAGATTTTTGGAAATATGTTCTAAAATAAAACAATTTTGTAAGTTCAATTCAATTCAACCAAAATTTATTAAGCCTCTATTATGTCCAATGCACTATGTTAGGTATTTGGCACACAGAGAAAATTTTAAAATAAGTAATAAGTAAGCAGTAGAATATAAGCCATTAGAGAGATTACATTCTACAGGAATGTGAATGTATTAATAATGTGGCATGAACATTAGTCTCTTTCAGCTGACAAATACATATTTAATAATGATGGTAGTGTCACAAACAACAAGATTCAAAGGCAAAGTTATTACTCAGGTAAGCTGAATATTTATATATTACACATATTAAAATTCAAAATAAATTGATGAAATCACAAGTCTTTTCATAATTGTCCTTCATACTTTGTTAACAGATGCAATTCAGATTTTTAAGGTATCTTCCTCATACCTACAAGTAGAGACATCTTTTGGATTAAAAATGCAAATACAAATTGATCCTGTGATGCAATTGTATATTTCTCTGCCACCCAACAAATATACAAACACAGTAGGTAAGTCCTCACGAGAAATATTTCCCTTCTGAAGGAGTCAGTAAGAATAATTTCTTTTCCATTTGTCATTTTATCCATGATAAGCACAAAGCTTTCTCAAAATGCACAAAAAAAGAATACTTGGTTTTGGCTCAATCATCACTCAAATGTCACATTACTTTTTGAAAAATCTGCATAGTTAATGTTTTGAAAAACAAGATTTCTTTATCAGAAAATTAGTGTTATTTTGATTATATTTTCACGAATGTAGTTTATTCAACATATAGTTATTAAGAACAAAGACATATTCAACATACATTTATTAAGAACACAGAATTAAGACAAAAATGAAAAGGTACCTTGCCTTCAAGAAGCTTATATTCTACTGGGCAGATAAAACATGATGTGTACATGCAAAGTACACACACACACACACACACACACACATAAATACAAATATTTTCAAGATTTAGAGGACAGGAAAGGGAAAATTATTCTCTAAGAAGCAGCTTCTGAGATATAATTGGAAGAGAGAAAATAGTTCTTAGATGGGCATGAAGAGGGGATACATTCTTGACAAAGGAGATAACCTTTGCTAAAGGCATAGAAATAAGAGATATAATTTTTTAAATAGGGAATAGTTAGTAGACCAGTTGCCCTGGACCAGGGTATGAGTGAAGAGAAATAGTAGAGTAATATTAGAAAGATAAGAAGAAACCAAACTGTGGAGGGCTTTAAATGCTAAGCTGAAAAATTGGTATTCTATCCAACAGAAAATAAGCAATTGTGAAAGATTTTAGAGTAGGGGAAGTTTCATTCTTAATTGTATGTGCTGTTGCAGAATAATGACAACTTGATAAAAATACACTGTTTTCATACATAAACTTAACCCATGTGATGATTTTTGTGATTTTTAAATTTAGTTTTTTTGTCTGAAAAGAAGTCTACTTTGTTATTTAAAGGTATAAAATTCTAGTTCAAATGCTATTTATCATTGGAAATACTTAGTAACAGAAAAGAGATATTTTATGGCCTGTTATATTTTTCTCCCCAACTTCTAGGACAAAGTTGAGAGGGAGACAGACAAACAGAGAGACAGAGAGAGGGAGAGAGAGAGAGAGAGAGAAAGAGAGAGAGAGGCAGAGACACAGAGACAGAGACAGAGACAGACAGACACATACATGCACACAGAGTGCATTGTAGCTGCAGTAGTAGTAGTAGGCAGCGGCATTTAATGCATTTTCACTGAATTGAAGCATAAATACACTATTATTTTGACTGTTGTGACATTTCCTTCACATTTTTAAAAGAATACTAGTAACCTATTAATAACACTATTAATTAATTAATCATTAATAACTATTAGCTAGTAGTCTATATACTACAGAAACTTACACTGTAATATCTTATCTAATCTGCATAGGATTACGATAGTGAATGAATCAAGAAAATTGAATTGAAAAAAATAGATTTTCTTTTTTAACTTATACCACCTATTCCATAGGGCTCTGTGGATCCTACAATAAGAAAGCAGAGGATGATTTCCTGTCAAGTCAGAACATGTTAGAAAAGACATCTCAGACTTTTGCTGACTCATGGGAAATGATGTCCTGTCCCAAAGGAAGATCTTCTTCGTGTATAAGCATAGAAAATGGTAATATCTAAAAGATCAATATTTTAAGTTAACATCAAAGTATAGCAACAGTTTGTTGTATCTATAACTCCAGTGCTACCAACTTTCCTCAATTAGAGGATCAGTTCCTGATTTTTTTCTCTGCTCTGTTCTCATAATTGTCAGTTCTAAGGAAACTATTAGTCAAGTTCCCGCTGCATAAGAAAGAAGAATTTTTTTGATCTTATCATGGAAGTATTTTGAATTTATGTCAGTAATCTTAGCCATTACCGTGTCTCTTCATTTTCTTTCATCTCCTCCAAAATGTTCATACTGCCCCAAAAAAAGAGTTCTAACCAACCTCAAATTCTATAATAATTTAACTGGGTTCCAGAGAAATAAAGTGACTTAGTCAAACTCACAAAGTTAATATCAGAACAAGTACTAGAATCCAGAACCCTTAACTGTATATTATACTATTTCCAAACCATGCTTTTCCCTGAATTTTAAGAATAGTAAACCTCAAGAATAGAGTTTGAACATAACTAAAACAAATAATCACAACAAAATATGTTATCTCCAATGTTAGATCCCCTTGAATTCGAAATCATTGGGTTGAAACTCCAGATCTTTCCTTTGTTGGTAGTGTGACTGTTTAACATCTCTCAAGTCTGTTTCTCAACTATAAAATGAGGATGATGATTCTTATACGACCTGAAAGTCTTCAAAGAAAACATTTTTCAGTCCTAAAATATAGTTTGTTTGCTATGATGATGATGGTCAAATCTGCCTTATATTTTTCATTCAAAAACTACCTTCAATTTACTTCATTTTTATTTCCATTTTTAAAAAATTGGATTTTTGGAAATGTTGCAATATAGCAGCTTGGTGATGGTTCTTGACTCAGAACCTGAGTTTTAATCCTGGCTCTTCTACTTTCTAGGCCTCAATTTCCATAGCTGTAAAGTGAAAGATTTTTATTACACGATCTCTAGGATTCCTTTATTTCTTTAAAACTGATTGGAATCCTGAAAAATTACTGCAAAAATTGATTATTAACTGTGATGCTAAACTCAAAATGTAATCAACATGAAAAAAAAGAAAAATAACCATTTGATAGAAAATTGATTAAATGATATAAAGTCATAACAATTGGCTACCGAGTCTCACAGAGATTTCTTTGACGATGCACTGCTTGTATTTGGCATGCTCTGGCATCAAGCATTATTTATGTGGAACAATAAAAGCTTTTTAGAAATGACAATTCCCAATGTCTGTTTTATAATCTCAATTGACTTTCTCTTAATGTTTCATATGCTACCTCTTATGAAAATTCAATTTTATTTTTTTTCCAAATTCTTTCCTCTCCTCTCAACACCTCCACATAATTGAGAAGTCAAGAAAAACAAAACCCATTAGAAATCTGTTATTGGTACTGTGTTCAATTGTTTTCAGTTATGTTGTATTCTTTGTGACCCTACTTAGGGTTTTCTTGGCAAAGATAGTGGAATGGTTTGCCATTTCCTTCTCCAGGTCATTTTCAAGATGAGGAAACTGAGGAAAACAATTTTAAGTGACTTGCCCAGGGTTACACAGCCTAAAGCCAGACTTGAACTCAAGAAAATGAGTCTTCCTGATTTCAGGCCTGACTCTCCATCCACTATGCCATCTGACTACATATACAAATACATATAGTGATGCAAAACAAATTCATTCAAAAGCAAGTTCCAAAAAGAAAAGAAAATATGCTTTTATCTGCCCTTGAAGCCTGTCAATGCTTTGTCTCTGGGGATGGATAGCAAGTTTTTTTTTTTTTATGAGTCGTTTGAACTATGGTTGATCATTGTGTTGAAAGTTCCTAAGTCTTTAAAAGACTTTTATTTTTATAATATTTCTGTCAATATATAAGCTGTTTTCCTGGTTCTGCTCACTTCACTTTGCATTAGTTCATATAGGTCTTCCTGGTTTTTTGAAACTACCATACTCTCATCATTTCTTACAGCACAAGACTATTTCATAACGTTCATATACCATAACGATTCTCCAAGGCATAGCCTCTGTTTCCAATTCTTTGCCATCATGAAAAGAGCTGCTATAAATACTTTTTTGTAAATGTGGGTTCTTTTCCTCTTTCTTTGTTCTCTTTGGAATATAGACCTAGTAGTATTATTGCTGGGTAATGCACAGTTGAATAGCTTTTAAGGTGGAGTTCTAAATTGCTCTTCAAAATGACTGAACTAGTTCACAGCTCAACCTACAGAGCATTAGTGTAACTCTTTGCCAACAGTCTCTATATCATTTGTTATCTTCATTTTTGTCAACTTAGACAATCTGATGAGTGTTACATGACATCTCAGAATGGCTTTGATTTTTATTTCTCTAATAATTAGTGATTTAGAGAATTTTTCCATGTAGCCATTGATAACTCTTCTTCTCAAAACTATTCACATCCTTTGGTCATCTATCAGTTAGAGAATGGTTCTTATTCATGTAAATTTGGCTCAATTCCTTGTATATCTTAGAAACAAGACCTTTATCAGAGAAATTTGCAGAAAATATTTTCCCCAAATTTTCTCTTTCTCTTCTCATTTTGGTTGTGTTTGTGCAAAAACTTTTTTATTTTATGCAATCAGAACTCTGCTCCCCTCTCCATGTGTCTCAGCATCGGTCTCTGTCTCCCTCTCCTTCTCTCTCTCTCTCTCTCTCTCTCATTTAGTCATGAAATCTCTTTGTCTCTGTAGATCTGACAGGCAATTTCTTCCATACTCCTTTAATTTATTTATGATATCACCTTTTATGTATAAATCATGTATCTATCTTGAGCTTATCTTGGTAAAAAGTGTGAGGTGATGTCCTATAACTAGTTTTTGCCATACTACTTTCCAGATTTCGCAACAGTTTTTGTTGAATGGTGAGTTGTTGCCCTCATATTAGAGATCTTTGGAATTATTAAGAACAACAACAAAATGTAGGTTACTATGTTCATTCGTGTCAGAATATTATGTACCTTCACCTTCCACTGACCAACCCCTCTATTTCTTACCCATTGTCAAAGTGTTAAGATTATAGTATTGCAGTATAGTTTGAGAACTAGTACTGCCAGTCTGTTTTCTTTGTCCCCCTTTTTCCTCATTAATTCCCTTGATATTTTTGCCCTTTTGTTCCTCCAGATGAATTTTGTTATTATTTTTGCTAGATTTACAAGTAATTCTTTGGTAGTTTGATTGTATGGCATTGAATACAAATTTTGTAATTAATTTCCTCTAGTTAGGATAAAACACTTGGGTTTAAATCCTACCTATAATAGTCTTTAGTCATCCTAGAGAACTCAGTTAATTTCTTTTAACATCAGGCTCTTATCGATAAAGTCTGTAATAATATCTGTAGTATTTATCTCACAGGGTTATTGTGAGGACCAAATGACACAATATGTATACTCTGTAAATCTCAAGGAACCAAATAAAAGTCTATTAATTATGGTAAAATATTTTTTAACCATATCGCTTTCAATAAACAAAGAGCTGTTGTTGATATTGATTATAAATTTCTATAAAATGCATTTAGGGGAGATAGACATATGAACCCATTCTTTATTTTCCTCAGAAAAATTTGCTGAAAAGAATTGTTTGATTCTTACTGATCCAAGTGGACCTTTTGTTTCCTGTCATTCCATTGTGGACCCTAGATCCTATCAGGAGGTGGGTGTAGTTAAACATTTGACATCTCACTATTTGTAAGAAATTTTAATTTATAACAAATAGTCTTACTTTAAGGTAGTTAGCATGAGAGATTTTTTAAGAATAAAATCTAAGAAAGATATAATTAAAGCTTTGATTTATCAGAACATTTCAATTTCATTTCTATTGTTCATTATCATGATTGCTTCCTTTGACTTAACCATTTTGACCAAATAGTGGAATAAGAAGACAAATTCCAAATAAGGAAATACTTGCATATTCATTTAAGTATTTCAATAATTTATGAATGAATGAATGAAAAGATAAAAAGTAGTTACTGATTTATGCTTATTTTTCAATAAATGTTAATTAAACCCTACTATTTATCAAGTACTGTGATAGGGAAACATAGACAAAAATGAAACAACCCCTCCCTACCATCAAGGACCATTTTATTGCAGGAAACAATATTCATAAAGATAATAATTTATATGGATATGTGTGTGTGTGTTTTTAAATGCAAAGTATGCAAAGTAATTTCCTGAGGCAGTGGACTATTAACTAGGGTAGAATTCGGGTAAAATATCTATATGAGGTAGACTGCAACTAGGATTTGAAGGTAAATAGCAAGTTTATGAGTTAAAGACAAGGCAGGAGTATACATGAAACACAGCCTGTGCAAGAGTTTAGCCATTTGAACCTATTAAATGTCGGAGCATATTATTTTGGGGGGTTGGAAGGAAGGATTTTATAACTAGAAGTGACTTTAGAGATTAACTAGTTTGCCCCTGCTTTTTATAGAATGGGGAAATTAAAGCTCAAAAAGATTAAATTACTGGTTCTTTTAATAAATTAAATGAAGAGATGGAACAAAAATTCAGATTTCTGAACTTTCAGTCATTACTTTATTCCTTTTATCATGCAATGGTGTTTATCTTTTTCTTACTTTAAAGAAATGTAAAACATTCACTTGCTCTTGTGAAAATATCCAAAGCTGTTTATGTACAATGATGGGAAACTATGTAAAAGCCTGCGCTGAGAATGGAGTATACATAAATGAATGGAGAAAGGGCCAATGCGGTAAGCAAACTTTAATTTTCACTGTTTCCGTTTCACCATGACTATATCTATTTCCCCCCATAGATGTTTATAAATTTGTTCTCTGTACTTATAGATGTTTCTTGAGAACTTTCTGCTACATGGAATAACAAGCATTTTCTTTCCATTTTATTTTTATCTGAAGTTAATATTGCCAAATAATAATTGTAATTGAATAAATATTTTATGAGTAAATGAATGTGACATTGAACGGGTATTTTACCCTTAGATTCTGTACCTAATCAGAGGTGTTGGAGCTAGCCTTCCAAGATTTTGTAGTTTGCAAGAGACAATTGTTAAAATTTCAAAATGAGCATATACACCTCAAATTCTATAAATCAGAGCTTGATTTTCTATTTTGTTGATGATTGTCTAGTTTTAAGAAAGTAATAGAAAAATGTTAATATGCAAATTAAACAAAAGTGTATTTTGCATACACATTTTTTAAAATACCTGGTTATTCAACATTTACCAGAACATCCCTACTTATTTTGAGAAAATAAAAGAAACAACTTATGAAATGATTCAATTAGGGGTCTTACATTTTACATAAAGATTCTCTGCTTTGTGAAGAATGAAGTACTACTTCATAAATGTGATTTTTCAAATGAATTTCAAGATCATATCTGCTATGTAGAAGGAGACATGTATAAAAATTTCTTGATTATAAAAGACTAATGATATCTTGAGATAAATAACTTTGCCATTTCTATAACTGCTACTTTTAAAAATTGTTTTTGTGAATAGAACAAACTTGTCAAAATGGCCTGGTCTTCAAGTACAATGTAAAAGCTTGCAATAGCTCTTGCCAATCATTATCAGAGAGAGATAAGAGCTGTGATGTACCAGATGTTCCAGTTGATGGATGTGGCTGCCCTGATGGAATGTATCTTAATAGTGAAGGATCTTGTGTCCTGAAAACTCACTGTGACTGTTATATAAATGATGAAATTGTGAAACCAGGAAGAATTGCTTCCATTGATGGCAATATATGGTATGTAAAACATAACACGATGGTTACAAGTGAGATCTAAGAATTATGCTCTATGATTCATACTTGACCAAAACTTCTGTTAGAAAGAGACTGATCTTTGCTCGGAGAAGGGTTTCATTTTATACTTAAAGGTTCATATAATGTCTAAAATTAGCATTTGTCTTTTACATATTAAAATATTACCTTTTTATTGGGGATTATTCATGTCATTTTTAACTTACTTAAGAAAAGGCAGTATGATGTGATAGAAAGAATTTCAGCTCTAGAGTAAAAGAACTTGAATTGAATCTTACTCTGCCACTTGAGTGACCTTGGGCAGTTCAAGTAGCTTCTTTATGACTATGTTTCCTTATTTGTAAAAGGAAAAAAAGTTCATTCAAGTGATCCATAATGTTTCTTCCCACTTCAAACCTGATTGACCATTGGGTTCCAATGGCTTCAAAGATTCCTATGAAAAAAGAATGAGGAGTGTTTTTTTTCAAACTCCTTTACATGGACAACATGAAATTATTTTAAATTCCGGCATTTCTGTCCAGAATACCAATAAATTTTAAAAGCAATGTCTTAACACAAAACTAGGCTTGGTGTGACCTGGGACAAACTATTTTGTTACCAGGTTTTCCCATTCACAAGATTAACATAGCCATAGAATCATAGAATTTCCCAGCAAGATCTTAGCAGGTGGAAAGATACTTTTAAAAATTAAACGCTAATTTCTAATTATGGATGAACTTATTTTTACCATTTAAAAAAAAACATAACATTAACACTGATCCACTAAATAACTCAAAGTATTTGGTTAATTTCTACTTAATTACTTTTCATTTCCTTGGGTAATAGCAGCTAAATTCTATCAAACTGGACTTCTTTATGATTTTGAGTAGGACCAATCTTCAAACCTTTGTCATTTAATTCTTTGACTTTTTAGGTGTATTATAACAACATAGTGCTAATTTGATAAGTGCTATGGTCAAAGTCCAGTTCATCAACATTTCAGGGTTTGTAACAGGTCTTTATAGTATCAGAGCACACGAAGACCACAGTATGTCTGCCATTTCCTTAATTTGCAGCCTCCCCTCCCCCTAATGTCTTATTTCATGACATGGATAATTGGTTAGACATTTAAGGGATTAACATCATCATCATGATCATCATCATTATTAGTGATCATTGTTATCACTATTATCATTTGTTTGGTCAAATAATAGCACTTTATTAAAGTACTCAAAGTGTTACATCATGTGAAACTTTTTTATTGCATTTCTTTATTCATCTCTAGTATCTGCCAAGATGGGACTCTTCTTTGCCAGGATCCAATTGACAAAATCTCACGTAGGTCAATCAATCAACATTTATTAAATGCCTACTGTATGCCAGGCACAGAGCTAAGCACTGGGGATGCAAAAAGAGGAAAAAGACAGTACCTGCCCTCAAGGACTTTACAATCTAATGAGAGAGACAACCTGCAAACAAATATACACAAACCCAGCTATGTGCCAGATAAGTAGGAAACAATTAACAGAGGGTGGGCACTAGAATCAAGAGGAGTTGGGAAAGATTTCCTGTAGAAGGTGAAATTTTGGTTGAAATTTAAAGGAAGTCAAGGAAGTTAGTAGTTGAGGTGGAGGTGGAAGAGAGTCCCAGGCATGGGGAACAGCCAGAGAAAATGCCAGGAGCCAAGAGATGGAGTATCTTATTTGCAGAACATTCAGGAGGCCAGTGTCACTGAATGAAAGAATACATGTCAGGGAAGAAAGTGTAGGAAGAGTGGAAAAATGGGAGGATGTTATGAAGAAATTTGAATGTCAAATGGGGCAATTTGTATTTGATCCTGGAGGTAATAGAAATCCACTGGAGTTATTGAGGAGGAGAATTACGAACATCATTTTAGTGACTGGATGGATAAGACTGGATAGAAACTTGAGGTAGGCGGAACCACCAGCAAGCTATTGCAACATCAGGTATGAGGTGACAAGGGCCTATATCATGGAGATGGTAGTATCACAAGAAAGAAGGGAGTGATATTAGAGAGATATTGCAAAGGTGAAATCAACAGGGTTTCAAAACTTATAGGATATGGGCACTGAAAGATGGTGGCATCCAAGATGACTGCCAGATTGTGAGCCTGAAGAGGGAGAGAATGGTGTTGCTCTCAGCAGTAAAAGAGAAGATAGGAAGTGTCTAAATCTTGTCTATAAACTTAAGATGCCCACATTTTACTAAAAGAAATTGAATGAAAGTCTTTCCAATTAATATTAACTCTTTTTTGCTTTAGAAGACTGTACTGGGGGAGCTCAGTATGTGAACTGCAGTGAACCAAATGCACAGAAAAGACAGGACAGAACATGTAGCTCTCGGAATATACCTAGTTTTAATGTAAGTAAAATGAAAAGTGCTAAATTCTAAAATACTATGAGTCAAACACTTGGAAAATTATTTCCTAAATTAATTTATTTGGAAGAAAAATAGTAATATTTTGCTTGTCTAAACAATGGATTCAAAAGTACTATCATACAATCTACATAGCTCCCAATCTATGTTAAATAAATGACAGTGAGATTTGATATTAACTTAAGTTTGTGCAAGATTATTTGTATTCCTTCATGTAGGAGGAGATTCCCTGCAGACGTGGATGCTTCTGTCCTATAGGAATGGTTCGGGACTCAAAAGGAAACTGTATCTTTCCTGATGACTGTCCATGTTTTTTTGGTGGAGTGGAATATGACCAAGGAAGTACTACAATAGTTGGATGCAATGAATGGTGCATATCAAACTACCAGCTTTCTGGGGGTGGGGGGGCGGTGCTGTGCTGAAAGGATTATATTTTGTAGTTTAGCCAGGGGAAAAGATAGAAGCATTTTTCTAAATTTCATAGTCACTTAGGGTTTAGACTAAAATACTGGTGATTTTTACACTTAAACTTACACTCTCATTTTTAAAATGTATTCACAAGAGAGAAGAGACAGAGAGAGAAAGAAAAGAGAACACACAACTATGTCATTACAACTTCATGAATAAATGTCAATTCCTTTTTCTTTCCTCTATAAATTTATATATTAATATTTCTAATGATTTTATAATTATTATAAACATTATATATAAAATATAAATACCATGTTATAAGAAATATTATATTTGTGTCTCTTTTTTAGTACTTGTATAAAAGGATCTTGGAATTGCACACAAAATACATGTCAAACATCCTGCCATATTTATGGGGATGGACATATTAGAACCTTTGATGGAAAAAGTTACAGCTATGATGGTCTCTGTCAGTATTCCTTTGTTGAGGTAATTACAAGTATCTTGCTAAAATTTCTAAATCTTTATCAAAATATATTTTTTTGTTTTGGAACTTTGAGCTTACTTTCACCTTGAAGTGTTCAATTTTAAAAAATTAACATAGGGTTCCTTAATGTTGTTATGGTATGGTATGTATATATTATGGAAATTGTACTAGATTTATAGTTAGAGGGTTTAGTTAAAAGTTTTGACTTTGTAATGACTGCTTGATAAACCCAAAGTCTTCTGGAATAAGAAATCACTATTTAACAAAAATTACTGGGAAAACTGGAAAATATTATGGTAGAAACTAGGCATGATCAGCATCTTACACCATGTACTAAGATAAAGTCAATATAGGTATATAATTTGGATATAAAAGTTGATACTAAAAGCAAAGAGGAGAGCAAGGAATAGTTTACCTGTAAGATCTATGGAGAAGGGAAGAATTTATGATGAAGCAAGAGATACAGAACATTATGAAATGCAAAATCGGTGATTTTGATTACATTAAAATGAAAAGTTTTTGCACAAAGTCAGTGTCATTAAGATTCGAAGAGAAGCAGAAAGCTGGGAAACAATTTATATAGCCAGTGTCTGTGATAAAAGCCTCATTTTCAAAATATGTAGAGAACTGAGTCAAATTTATAAGAATACAAGTTAATAAAAGGCATTTTTCAGAAGAAGAAACTAAAGATATCTATAGTCACATAAAAAACACTCTAAATCAAAATGATTCTAAGGTACTACATCACCACATCACACCTATCAGATTGGCTAACATGACCAAACAGGGAAATGATGAAATTGGAAGAAGATGTGGGAAAATTGGAATACTATTTCATTCTTGGTGAAGCTGTGTGTTAATCCAAACATTAGGAGAACAATTTGGAACTATGCCCAAAGGCCTATAAAGCTACACATACCCTTTGACCCAGCAATACCACTTCTAGGTCTGTATTCCAAAGAGATCATAAAAATGGGAAAAGGATCCACATGTACATAAATATTTATGGCTACTCTTTTTGTCGTGGCCAAGAATTGAAAATTGAGATATTCCCCATCAATTGAGCAGTGGATGAACAAGTTGTAGTGTATGAATGTAATGGAATACTATTGTTCCATAAAAAAATAAAACAGGTGGACTTCAGAAAAACCTGGGAAGACTATATTACCTGTTGCTGAGTAAAGTGAGAAGAGCCAGAACATTGGATACAGTAGCAGTAACATTGTCCTCTGACTAACTTTGATAGACTTAGCTCTTCCCAGCAATGCAAGGACATAAGACAACTCCAGAAGACTCATGATGGAAAATGCTATTCACATCCAGAAAACAAGACTAAATAAAACTGTGGAGTCTGATTGCAGATTGAAACAGATTATTTGCTCTCTCTCCCTCTTATTTTTGTTTCTTCTTTCTTGTGATTCCTCCCGTTGGCTATAATTCTTCCTTACAACATGACTAATGTGAAAATATGTTAAAAAAAAAGAAAAGAAAACTATCTTTGTGTGTAATTGGAAAAAATACTATTAAAAAAAGAAAGAAAAGAAAAAACCTGACTCTGCCATATATTACCAATACCAAAGTCACTTAACTTTCTCTCATTTTCCACATCTGTAAATAAGAGAGATTAGACTAGTTGATTTCTAGGTCTCCTTATAACTATATCTTATGCTCATACATTAAACCTTTGGATAACTTATAATTAATTTTATGGATTCATTCTGCTAAGTGTCTAATTCTATACACATTTTGATGAAATCTTTAGGCATGTAATCTGACCAAGAAATAAGTAGCCCTATAAATTGTAGAACCACATATATCATATAGATATACATAAAACATTAACCTGGGAGATCAGTAAAAGGTTTGTTATAAGGATTTAGGGGAAAAGTGGAAATGAAGCTATTTTCCAGAGAACAAAGTTAGAATTTGTGTACCTAGAAGAACTTCTAAATTGGAGGAGAAAGTAAAGTGAATTTAAAATAGTGTATTAAAGGTGAAATTTCATAGGATGCACTGAAAACTTAAGGTAATCATTGTAGTTTAAACATCTTTGACAAAAAAAGTTTCTAAATGGCTATAATTATAATTTGTGTATTTTAGGATTATTGTGGTCAAGAATCTGGCACATTCCGAGTTTTAACTGAAAGTGTTCCATGTTGTGAAGATGGGCTTACATGCTCAAGAAAAATAGTAGTTGCTCTAAAGGTACAGTACAGCTTTTATTCACTTGCTTTTTACTTCTGTCAGTCGAGAAAACAACTAGTTGAAACTAACATAACCTTAAGTCTTTCTTTTTCATTTATAGGACCAAAACGTTGTCTTGCATGATGGTAAAGTCACAGTAGTCAAAATTCTGGAAAGCAAAGGATGTGAACTCAATACAACTGCATACTCTATGCACACTGTTGGTCTATACTTGATTTTGAAATTTGTAAACGGATTAACCCTGATTTGGGACAAAAATACAAGAGTATCTGCTATATTGGATCCAAGCTGGAGTGTATGTATTTTACTAATATGGTATTTATGAGGAGGCACAATACTTCTGATACTGAAAGATAGATGCAGCAATGCTGACAGGAGCAAGCATACTGCTAGTGTTTGAAACCTAGTGTTAGTTCAGGGAGAAAACCTTCCTACTTCTACTTCCATGTTGGGGAAAAACAAACTATATTATCAAGTCAGAAAGAATCTGACAAGACAAATCGTGAGGCAGCTCGGTCTTAGTCTAAACTTGTCAAATTGATGGTAAGAGTTTGAATGAGATTTATTTATATAATGTGTAATTATATCTTCCTTGAAAAATATTCCTGTATTTAGAAGAAAACAATGTACATTTTCTGTATTAAACTTTTTTGTGGTGTGCATTTTTAGGAACCTGATAAAATACTTCTTACTGGTTTCTGGTATCATATGAATGTTCTAAAGTACACATAGCTTCTTTTGTTCTTAAATTGCAGGAGCTTTCTCCTTTTTAAATAATTCCACTTCACTATGTATTTATTTTTTAACATTCTTTTCTTTTTACATTTCAAGTTCCAATTCTCTCTATTTGAACCCTTCCTTTTAATTGCCTCTTTCTCTTATACCCCGCCTCCTGTTTCCCTACTGAGTAAGTTACATTTCCATAAATAACTGTGTGTGAGTGTGTACATATGCACATACAGGGGTATATAAATATATAAATTCATCTCTCTTTGAACCAGTAATGATGAGAGTGAAATTCAAGCTCCCCTGTCATCTTCCCCTCTATTGTAAAAGCACTCCTTGGTGTGGCTCTTTTATGAGAGAAATTCCCACATTCTACCTCTTCCTTCTCCCTTTTCCCAGTGTATCTCTCTTTCTCATCCCCTTACTTTCTTTTGGAGGTCATTCCAATATAATCAACTCACATTCATTCCATATCTCTATGTAAACTCCTTTAACTGCTCTAACAATGACAAACTTCTTAGGAGTTACACGTATCAGTTTCCCATATAAGAATATAAAAAGTTTAACTTTATTGCATTCCTCAAAATTACTTTCACCTTTTAATTTTTCTCTTGAATCTTGTGTTTGAATGTTGAATTTTCTATTCAATTCTAGTCTTTTCATTAGAAATTCTTGAAAGTTCTCTGTCTTATTAAATATCCATCTTCCCCTCTGAAGGATTACATACAGTTTTTGCTGGGTTGGTTATTCTTGGTTGTAATTCTAGCTTGTTTGCCTTCTGGAATATCATATTACAAGTCCTCCATTTCTTTAACATAGAAGCTACTAAATCTTATGTTATTCTGACTGTGGTTTTATGATACTTGAATTTTTCTTGCTGGCAGTTTGCAATATTTTCTCTTTCACCTGGGAGCTCTGGAACTTGGCAATAATAATTGTAGTTTTCCTTTGGGGGTAACTTTCAGGAGGTAATTAGTGGATTCTTTACATTTCTGTTTTACCCTCTAGAACTATGATATTTGAGCAGTTTTCCATGATAATTTCTTGAAGGATGATGTCAAGGCTCTTTTTCTTATCATGGCTTTCAGAAAGGCCAATAATTCTTAAATTATCTATCCTTTATCTATTTTTCCAGATCAGTTGTCATTCCAATGAGATATTTCATATTCCCTTCTATTTTTTCATTTATTTGACTTTCTAAATTGTTTTTATGGAGTCATTAGCTTCCACTTGTTCAGCTCTAATTTTTACAAAGTTCTTTTCTTCGTTCCTCCTTTTCCATTTGGTCAATTCTGCTTTTCAAGAGATCTTTTCAGTGCCTCTTTTACCATTTATTTATTCTATTTTTAAGCTACTACTTTCTCCAGTGCTTTTGTGCCTCTTTTACCAAGTTGTTAATTCTTTTTTCATTTATCAGCTTCTGAATTTCCCCAACATTTTCATCAAACCAGTCTTGGTGTTTGCAAGTGTTCTGATCCAGATGACCAAATTTGGTGCTGTACACCAAATCTCTGAAAGCTGCCCACTCCTTTTCTGCTCCACTGTTGCCAACTATGTGTTGGCTCAACTTTCCCTCCAAGTTAGCAACAAACTGTTCATGCACAGAGAAGAGTTCTAATTCTTTGACATTAATTCTTCTGGTAGTCATTTTACCTTGTGGGAGGCACTTTTGATGAATGCAAATATTTAGCTTGAAAATGATAAGTCTATGATCAGTCCAGCACTCTGCACCACACATTACCTTTGTCACTGTCACATCTTGTCTGTCTCTTCTCCTTCCAATCACATAGTCTATTAGATGTTAATGTTTGCTGTGAGGATGCATCCATGAAGTTTTATTATGTTTAGGTAAAGAGAAAACAGTGTTGATGATGAGAAGGTTATGCAATGCACAATTCCTCAGTAAAAAATGAGCATTACTGTTGCTGTTTCCAACTCCATTCATCCCTAGGACTCCCTGCCAAGCATGGTAGTCTGAGCCTGCTCTAACATTAAAGTCACCCAGAATGATAAGCTTGGTGTCTTTTGGCACATTGATGATAAGAGTCTCTAGGTTTTCATAAAAATTTTTCTTTCACCTTATCAGGGTTTGTCATGGTGGTAGCATAGGCATTAATGATGGTGGCATGATGTTTTCCTGTGAGTGGCAATCACATTGTCATGAGCCTGTCATTCACTCCTTTTGGCAGGCATATTAGTTTCCTTATTAGATTAGTTTTGATTGCAGAATTCACACCAGCTTCGTGACTCTCCCCTTCTCTGCACCCATTCCAGAAAAATGTGTATCCAGCTCCAACTTCAGTAAGTTGGCCTTCATTTGCCAACTTTATTTCAATCAGGGCTGCTATTTGGATGTGATACCTGTTGAGTTCTCTTGCAACAAGAGCAGTTCGTCTTTCAGGTCTACTAGATTTTGTATTGTCTATTAGTATACACACATTCCATGTGCTGATGGTGACTGGAATCATTTTTGCAGATGTATTTGTACATTTTGTACATTTTTTGGCATTTCAACCTCATAGTGGGATTCCCTGAATCAGGCCAGGGTTGGGTGAGCAGACAATGTTTAGGGCACCTTTTCTAGCCTCCTTCCTCACACCAGGATGTGAACAGTGTGACCCTTAAAACGCTGTCAGACACCCAAGGGGCTCCCAAGTCCCACTGCTTCTTCCAGTGAGAAATGACCCTATGGCCTGGGTCACCTGTGTGCAGGGTTTTGACTACAGCTCCCAGTGTATCCACACCTGCTGTTTCATCACTTGCATGTCACCACAGGACTTTGAGGCATGATAGTAAAATGATATGGTCTTTTGATTTGTGTATAAATTGAATTTAAGTGAGGCAGAGTTGCACAAAATCTTCAGCCTCACTCTCTCCTCTGAAGTCATCGTAGTCCAGTGGCAAGGCAGAGTCAAGATGGTTGGTGATGGCTCAGGATGCAGTGGATGACCTTTGTGTCTTCGGTGTCTAACCAAGCTCCACATTGCTTTCTTCATCTGCATTCATGGCCTTTCAAATGAATTGTTCTTATCCATCCATTCCACCAGAAGACGACTTCACATGTTTGGGGTAGTCACCCCCCTAACTCACCAGTGGGTTTGAGAACCCTTCCTTATGCTCAGCCTGGCTTGGTCCATCTGCCAAAACAGTTTACCAGGGTGTAGTCACTGCACGTGCTGCAGTTTCTTGGAGCTACAGGTGAGAGTTAGGTGGAACAGGTGAACACCAAAGGTGGAAAGAGCCCCCAAAAAAGCTCAGAAGCCATCACACCAGAGGTTCTGGTCCTCTCTGAACACAACTTACACTTGCAAACACCAAGACTGGCTTAATGAAAATGATGGAAAAATTCAGAAACTGCTAAATGAAAAAAAGAGAACTTCACAGCATATATCAGCAGGATAGTTCATCCACCCCTAAGAAGGCAGCATTTAATTCCATCAAAAGTAAAGTATAAGAAAAGCTTAGAGAGATGCAGGATTTTTGACTCAGTAAGAAAGCAGATGAAATTCAGTTTTGTGCTGATAGTAACAATCCAAAGTGCTTTTATGATTCCATGAAAGCTATTTATGGATCCAAAACCTATGGTGCATCACAACTACTCAGTGCTGATGGAGCCACATTGATTAGTGGTAAGGACATGATCCTAGAGAGATGGACTGAACATATCCATAGTGTATTCTATAGACCAACATCAATCAATGCTGAGGCCATTGACCATTTACCTCAAATTGAAGTCAATCCCTCCTTAGCTGAACTTCCAACTGAAGAAGAGGTTTTGAGGGCCATTAGGCTCCTTTCATGTGGTAAAGCACCTGGTGTTGATTATATTCAAGCTGAGATTTACAATGTAGGGGGACTATTGCTCACACAAAAGCTGATTGAAATTTTCTAGGTTATATGGCAAAGATGGTTATCCCCTAGGAGTTCAAGAATACCTCCATTGTCCATCTCTGCAAAGGTAAAGGGAATAGATTGTCCTGAGACAATCAAAGGGAGGGTCTCTCTCTTAGTCATTCTTGGCAAAATTATTGCTAGAGTACTCCTTAATAGGCTGATCATCCACCTGGAAGATGATCATATACCTGAGAGCTAGTGTGGCTTCAGAAAGGGCCAATATGGTGTTTGCTTCCTGACAACTTCAGGAGAAATGCCAGGAGAACAGAGGTCTGTATACAACTTTTGTAGATCTGACCAAGGCCTTTGATACTAGTAGTCATGAGGGTTTATGGAAAAACATGTCAAAATTTGGTTGCCAGAGAAGTTCATCAATATTGTATGTCAATTTCATGATGGTATGTTTGCCTGGGTTCTGGATAGAGGACAATGTCACCAGTGGAGTGAAACATGGCTATGTACTTGCTCCCATGCTTTTTAGCATGATGTTTTCAGCCATGTTGTCAAATGCTCAATGAGGATGAATATGGAGTCAAGGTCAACTATCGTACTGATGGTAAGTTATTGAATTTGAAAAGGATAAGCCAAGACCAAAGTGGAGCAAGCCTTGGTGCATGATTTTCTGTTTACAGAGGATTATGCAATCAATGCAGCTCTGAAGCTGAGATGAAACAAAGTATAGATCAACTCTCTGCTACCTGTGCTAATTTTGGCCTCATAATTAACACCAAGAAAACACAGGTGCTCCATCAGTTCTAACAAAGGGAGAAGATTCAAATGCTGTGAATAATTTCACTTACCTTGATAGTGTACTTTTCAGGGATATACACATTGATGATGAGGTTGATACACACATTGCCAGAGCTAACTCAGTGTCTGGGAGGCTCCAAAGCAAAGTTTGGGAGAAAAGAGGTTTTAGACTTACTAGTAAACTGAAGGCCTATAGAGTTATTGTGCTGACCTTATTGCTGTATGTCTGTAAAACATGGACAGTCTGCCAGTGCCATGCCAGGAAATGGAATTGCTTCCATTTGAACTGTCTTAGGAAGATTCTGGGGATCACCTGGCACTGGTACCAAACACTGAAGTCCTTGCTGGAGCTGAACTGCCAAGTATTCAAAAAGTGCTTCAGAGACTGCAACTCCGATGGGCTGGTCACATTGTTTGAGTGCACGATGTATGCTTGCCAAAAAGACTATTTTATGGAGAACTCACATGGGGCAGGTAATCATAAGGTGGTCAGAAGAAGCAATACAAAGACACTCTCAAGGTCTCTCTCAAGAACTTTGGATATGACTGTGCAACATGGGAGACACTGGCAAAGGACTTCTCAGCATGGCATGCCCACATCAAAAAGGGTGATGAGCAAAGCAGAATTTAGACAGCACAAGTAAATGTAGACTGTGCAAATTTGGAGTATCCATCCCAAATATTCTCTCAAACTATCTGTGCCCAACCTGTGGTAGAGCATTCTGAGCTTGTATTGGTCTTACCAGCCACAGTCAGACACACTGAAATTTCACTTTATCATGGGGATGTCATTTTGGTCCTCTTCAAGAACTAAGGGCAACAACCAATTCTTTTTCCATCATTTTCTTGCGTCACTTTCATTTATTGCTTTCCTCAGTTTTCCTTTAACATTCTTATCACTTTCTCCAACTATTTCAGGAATTCTTGCTGAGTTTGGATTCAATTAGTATTTTTCTTGAGGATTTGTTATAGTTGTTTTCACATTGTTGTCTTCTTCTGAGTTGATGTCTTGGTCTTCCCTGCCATTGTAGTGTATGGCCAAATCATTTTATTGTTGTATTCTAATTTCCCCGTTTGATATCAGGCATCATTTTATTAATTCTATTTTTACCTCCAGGATTTATTTATAATTTTATTTATATCCTCATGGCATTTTATGCCTACAATAATCCCTAGCACACAGTAAGAACCTCAGAAATGCTTTATGATTGACTGTTCCAAAGTCTTTCCATATATATTTCAAACATCACTGCAATAGTTTCTAAATTTAATCTATCAGTTTTTAAAAATACTCTGGGATATAGTGAGATTGGGGTTAGTAATTTGCACTCATTCAGGGCACCTAAATGCTGTCTTACCCTCTCTTCACTTAAGAAAAAATTGTCCTTTTTGTCTCCATTTGAAGATCTTGGTGGAGAAGACTTTCCCCTCAAAAAACCAAATGTTTGTTCATTTTTCCAGCTTATTTATTGACTTAGAACTTTGCATCAAAGTTGGACTCTGCCAACCTGGGGTTGGGGGTGCACTATTCTAAGCTTCAGACATTTTGTGCAGCTTTTTTTCAGAGTTAGTTCTGGGGGCCTTCAAGTTTTTAGTACTTCCAAAGCGGTGAGAAGTAGGGTCACTGTCCAGTCTGTGCTCTGGTCTTTACCCAGAAAGGGCCTCTGTTACCTGCAGCCTGCAAACATTAGCTATCCTATTCACTTTGGAAATATGACTAGAAACCTTGCTCCCTTGTGACCAAACACCACGGCTTTTCTCCACCCTCCAACTATGAACCAGAACTGCATATGGGCAATAGAGTTGCCATTCAGCAACTGCATCCAGTGCCAGCAAAAAGTCCCCTGTAATTTTCTGAGCAGTTGTCTGACCCCCTTTAACATCTGTGGACTGAGAGCTCCTAAAGCTGTTGCTGCTGCTGCTGGATCTGGATCTCTGCTGCTGCCACCGTGTGAGTAGGCTTTGGACAGGCCTCCACCTCGTGTCATATACTTCTCCTGCTGAGCTCCTAAATTTTCTTAGAACAGAAAAAATGTCTCATTCCAACATTTTGTTGACTTTGCCTCTCCACATTGTGATTTAAGGTGTTATTTTAAATTTTTTAACTTTAGTGGGGAAATATTGGGAGTGTGCAGCTGGATGGTTACCCTTAATCCCCCTCTTAGCTACATGTAGCTTCTTGATAAAGTACAATCATGATATCTACATCTACAAGAGCTCTTTCATTTCAGTGTATTTTTAATGCAGGGAAAAGTTTGTGGTCTTTGTGGAAACAATAATGGAGATCTCAAGGATGATTTCACTACAAGACATGCGTCAGTGACTGTTGGAACACTGGAATTTGGAAATAGTTGGAAAACAAGTCAAGAGTGTTCAGATACAGTGGTCCAAGCTTTTCCATGTGATTCTAACCCATACTGTAAAGCATGGGCTTTAAGAAAATGTGGAATCATCAGAGATACTATATTTAAAGATTGCCACAACAAGGTAATTGCTTCATTTTTCTATTATTTACAAAGATGTGTTTCTGGTATCAGAGAAAGTTCATATACTGTGTTCTGTTTAGGTTGATCCCGAAGCTTATTATACTGCATGTTTGGAAGAAGCCTGTGCATGCGATATGGAAGGAAAATACCTTGGATTCTGTACTGCTGTGGCCATGTACGCAGAAGCCTGTAGTGCAGTTGGAGTTTGTGTCTCTTGGAGAAAGCCAGACCTTTGCCGTAAGCAAAATGACAGACTTGGGTGGCTAATCTAGCAGTGTTTTACATGGAATTGTTCTGCTAGAAAAAAGATTCTTTGAATATTTAAATAGAATTCTATAACTAGAGATGTTACCTGTTTGAGTAATTATTTGTTTTTGTGACAACATATTTTGACATAGATGTATTGGTTCAGATTTTCAGTCTTCATTGCTCTTGTTCCAAAAGATAATACCTGGGTATGAAGGAATATATACATATATACACACTCATACATACATGTATTTATGTGTATGCATGTAGATTTGTGTATATATGTATATGTCATAACAATAACTACTGCTTGCATTTCTGTGAATTCTTAGTACTTATAACCCTTAGTACATAGTCCTAGATCTCTGAACCTCTATCATAAGTAGTGAATTCCATTACATTTCATTAAAATCAAAGCTATGTGAAAGTTCTTGCATAATTCAATTCAATAAACATTTGTTAAATGCCTATTAGGTGCCTAGTACTGTGCTAGCCCTTGAACGTACACTAGTTTCTGCATTCAAATAGTTTACACTTGAGAGATACAAATAAGTACAGTCATGCAAAGTAATTTCCAGAAGGAAGGAGTGGTAATAACTGGACAATCTAGAAAGACCTACTGTAGAAGATAGCACCTGATCTAGTCTTGGAGGAAACAAGCAATTCTTTGAGGTGGAGGTAATGCATTCAAGAGTGTGGCAGGAGAGGTAGGTGTAGTTGGGAAAGGGAGAAGACTTATATAAGGGCATGAGGCAGAAGACAGAATACCATGTGCAAGGAACCTAGCAGTAGCTAGCAAGTCAGTATGAATAGAATGGAGAGTAACATTAAAAGATCATGGTTAAGAAATTATAGTTTATTTTTTTTTCCTCTGGTGAAAGAGGTCAGCTTTTCATACAATAAGATATTCCAAAAGTCTACGTGAAGTTTTAAGTAAAACTTAAGCCATCTTTAGGACACCCTGTATTTTCTCCATAAGTTATTTTTAAACAATAACTCCATTTGGAAAATGAAGTCAAAGGAAATGACTAGGAATGAATGAAATAATGTATAAATTCATTATCCCTTTCATGTGAAGACTTTTTTGAAAAATCTATTTTGGTAAAATGAAAGATTAATGTTGTCTCTTCATAAATGAAAGTAATTCAGCACAATTCAATTACAGCTGTCTATTGTGATTTTTACAATGCCCCTGGTGAATGCAGCTGGCATTATGAGCCCTGTGGAACAGTGAAAGCAAAAACATGCAAAGATCAACTTATTGGCCAAAAATTTGCTAATCTTTTGGAAGGTAAGAAACTTATTGATCGCTTCCATGGAGCAAGATAAATAGGTCTTGCTTTGTAAAGTTATAAAGTTCCACTTGTAATTTATTTACAAAATCTGTTTTGTTCATTTCCTAACAAATAATGGCATTTTTGTATTACAGAAAGTAATAATAAGTAGTTAGCATTTGTATAGTATATTAAGATTTGCAAAATGTTTTACATATGCTCTTTGTAATTTTACAACAACCCTGTTGAAGCAATTGTTACTATTGTTTCCATTTTACAGATGAAGAAATTGAAGCAGATAGGGTAAAGCGATTTTACCAGTTACGAAGTGTTTGAGTTAATATTCAAACTCAAACCTTCCTATCTCCAAATCCAACACTCTACCCACTATAACACCTAGTTGTCAAAAGGACAAATTCCACCTTTGACAAATTCATTGAGTTCAACAACAATACAATAAAAAATCCAATAGCCCAGTTATCCTATCCTCAGTTAACATTCTAAGTATTTTTCATAGGAGAGTGATGCAAATCAAAATAAAACAAATTGATATAAAACATTCAAAAACCCTATATACCCAGAATATTAAATGGATTTATTAAGCCTTCATTCAATATTTTTGCATCTTCTACATCTGCATCTATAGATATAACATATTCAGAGTACTAAAATGGTCATACTTCCAGAGCCTCAATCACAAAAGAAATACTGAATTATGTTCAGCATATTCCTTGTGGCAGGGAAACCTTTGGAAGACTTCTGTCAATGATAATTGAAATGAAAGAAAGGTTTTTATTTATCTGTCCAATAATTAAGAATTAATTATAATTATATTATTTTAGTTAATTGAAGTTTTGTAGAAAAGGTTAAGTCTAGTCTTGTTGCTTTTATAAATTCTTCTAATATATATGAAGTTTTAACATTTTAAAATCATCTGTGTTTGACAATAGAATAACTAACATGCTTTATCAAATTGTCAAAAAGTTTCAATTAACTTAACAATTTTCATATCTAGGTTGCTATGCTAAATGCCCTGACAGTGCCCCATATCTTGATGAAAACACAATGAAGTGTGTCAGTTTATCAGAGTGCAGCTGCTTCTATAATGATGTAATACCAGCAGGTGGAGTAATTGAAGATGAATGCGGAAGAACATGGTACAGTGCCTATTTCTACTCCAATATTCAATTCTCCAAATGTCTTTCTAATTCAAAATTAATGCACTTAATACATTCAGAATAGGGGATATAAAGGTAGATTTGGTGTCAGGAGACCTGAGTTTGACTCCCTCCTCTGACACTAGCTAACTCTTTAACCATGGTCATGTCACTCCAACTCTCCGTGGCTTAATTTATGAATGTCTCTCAGTATTGGCCAAGAGAGTGAATGAAATCTCAGATTCTTGATATATAGTGCATGCATATGCATGCAATTTTCAATGATAATATTCATGACACCAAATGGAAGAGTTTTTCAAAAATCAATTACTGGTTGTGCATTTCCTAAAGATTTATCTCATCTGAATATATCTTTCTCAAAAATGATTTTAGTACTGCTGAATACTGGAGAGAAATTCCAAAGTTTGTCAGATAAACATATCACCCTAAGAAACATCTATGATATTTGTGAGGCTTCTGGAAAACAAATACAATAGCTTATATTTCATCACGATAGAAAGACAGAATAGTATTGAAATTTGAAACTGCAGAAGCTAAATTCCTGTCCTGCTCTTTATTTTAAATGAACTTTTTAAAAGAATCAGCCATTGAAATAACTAGGAATCTTATATGGTATAACAGGATATGTGGATTGTGAATTGTATATGTTTCTTCTTATTTCAGTGTTAAGAACAAACTATTTTTGTTTTTGTTGTTGGGTATTTTGAGGGAAGGGGCTTCAACTATATATTTCACTATAAGGCAAAAAGTTATTTTTTATTTGTGATTTAGCGATGAGATGGTATATATTCTAAAAGTCTACTTTTTCTGAGTAAGAATTTTAAATGCCATTCTTGTTTTTTTTTTAATTTAACTTCCAGTCTTTGCATAGCTGGACAATTACAGTGCGCAGGTGAGTAACTGCATTTTTATTCCAACTGATTTATGAAAGCATAGATTAGAAATTTTTCCCATCAAAAATTTAAACATTATAGAAAAATATACACACTATTTTATGATATACGGTCTAAATCATTGTAAAGACAAAATTAAAAAGTGGACATGCACAAGATTTACAATATATCTCTGTTACTTGTTTGATAGTACTAGGTATTCTGCTTCCCAAAGCTATTTTCCTTCCTTGCATAACCACTTTATTTTGGGTAATTGATACATGGACCGCTACTGAGATGATTCTCATTCCCAAACAGATATGGGTCTAGAAGCCATAACACAAAAACTGTTAGTTTGACTACCAATTTAAGCATTCTTGAATGTGAGTGAGGAATAGCATAGAAAGAGTCTACAAAAGCATAATTCAAGAATGATATGCAGAAATGTGATCAAACCTTTTAGGTGACAACTTCAATATCTCCAAAGATAATTCTTGTTTATTTTCTCCTTAATACAGAAAACGCCTTTTCTAAAAAACTAAAAGAATAGAAATGTCACAGCAGATTCAGGCCCTAAACCTGAAGATAATTTTTGGTTGTTGCTTTTAATTGCTATCTTGTGGTTATTACAGAAACAACTATGTATCCTGCTTTGACAAATTTCACACAGTTATTTCCAAGTATTTTTCAGTTTGCTACTGCATATGCTTTTCACAAGAGAAACCAAAGTGATTAGTAATTTGGATTGGTCAATGTACTGAAAAAGAATTATTGAGTAAGTAACTAACAAGAACTGGGAAAGATGGTAAAGATCTCCTCAGTTTGTATATTTAAAATATATATAATCTTCCATACTTAAGATTTCTATTAACTACTATTAATTAGAATTCTGATTTCTAGCCTAGAAATGTGAACTCTAATGGAATGAGACACAGAAATAAAAGTTTCCATTGAAGAAAGCTTTGTTGAGTTATAAAAAAGCTGTAGTACAATTTTGATAGTGCATAAAAAAAGCGTTTGACTTCCTTTTCCCCCTAAAGTTTATTTGGCTGATTTTTCATCTATAGGATCATTTCAATTACATAATCACTTTTCAAATTAGTTTGGCAAAATGTAGTTTTAAATTTGAATGATCTATATTTAAATCATAGGGAACAATAATTTGTAAACTAATAAGATTTACACCATCTTGCTTTATATAATGGTAGATTTTTTTTTTTTTTTTTTTTTTTTTTTTTTTTACCAATGATTGCTTTGGGAAGGAATGAGACAGCAAATAGAAATGTGAATTAGCAAGTTTGAAGTTTAGTCCTATAATGATAATTTAAATGGAAAGATCTTTCCCATTCATTAATAGGCCCATGTGACCTGGTTAAACCTCATGAAAGTCTAAGTTACATGTGGTGGGAGGACCTTGCTGAACAGGTGGAAGAGGAAGGATGAACAGAACTGGGAGGAAGTTGATGAGAGAAGTTAGGGTAGAGGAAGGAGAGGACACAGGGAAGTAGGCACAGCTAGCCTCCTGAGTGTTTGTTTGTGGAAAGGCCCTAGCGGGCATTTGGGGGAGGGGGTAAGGAGGCTTGGGAATGACTTTCTCCCCAGCAGTGATAATGTGTATTGACTTCTTAGTTACTAAGGTGAATTTGGCTTTTTGGTGTTGGCATTTGGCTTTCTCGTATCTGAATAAATGTTTTTCTTCTCCCTTCTATACGGAGAATCCGTTATACTTTGCCATTCAGAATTTCATAGTCACCATCGGTGCTGTGAATATTGTCTTGGCGATACAAGTTCTAATTCTGCTTTTCACCAATTTGACTATAAAGTTCTGGTGAAAATAAATTTAAAAATATAATTTTAAAACCAGAAAATATTGAAATAAAGACTTTGAATATAGTGAGGGGCAGTGTGACGTAGTACAAAGAACTCTTAATTTGAAATTAGAAAACCTGAGTTCAAATCTTTCCCTTAGTAATTATTGGCTTGAGACTTTAGGTAACTTGATTAGCTTCCCTGAGTTACAGTTTTTGCACATTTATGAAATTAGGTATTGTATTAGACAATTTCTGAACTCTAATTTTATAATCTATTGTACTTATAGTAATAATTTAAGTTAAAAGCATGTTCAATAGTCTAATAAAAAGTTGACTCCCTTCTCCTCCCAATAATTGCTTTGAAAACTAGCAAATAATTGCTGATTGTGTGATTTTAAATATTGGAAACTATAAAAATGTAAAAAGAAAATAAGATGTCCGTCTGAAATGCAGTTTCCAGGGTAGAATTTTTCTGTTTGTCTTTCAGAAGTGCAGAGACCAAGTTCAGGTATTTATTATAATTATTTTCCTGTAGCATTTTGCCTGTAGCATTTTGTACTCATGGCAAGATATTTTCAGGTAATTCCCTTTCCACAAATATCTGCTTTCCTAAGCAGCCTATATTACAGGAAGCAGCACAATATCAAATACCCAATTAGGTTAAATTGATGGGAATAGAAGTACTTCGTAGCTGGCATACCCAGAAAAACTGAACCAACCAGAATTTTGTGGAATATTTTCTAATAGTGTTTGGGTTTACCTTTATTCACTAACTAAATTCTAACAGAAAACAAAGACCTCTCTCAACTAAGATTATAATGAAGAGGGTTCCTTTATTTAGAAAAGTTCTCTGTACTTTAGAAATCTACATCCTTAACTAGAATATGAAGAAAATAGCTATTCTAGGAATTGCTATATTCTCAAATATAATTATTTTCTTTGATAGACATCAAGATAAGTCACTTTTAATTGCAGAATTTAAAACAAATATTGCACCTAGCATAGTACTGTTTGCATTGATCCAAAAAAAAAATGGTTGATCCAATGGGTACCTAAATATAATACATATCTTGAGAGAATTGAATGGAAATAGAAAGGAATGCATCTTTTTCTCCGTAGTCATGGTACCTTTACAAAGACTGACCATATATTAGCACATAAAAATTTTATAGTCAAAAGCAGAAATATTGAAAGTATACTATTCAGATTATAATGCAATAAAAATTATATTTAATAAGAAACGATGGAAACAGAGATTAAAGACTAATTGGAGATTAAACAACCTAATCTTAAAGAATGAGTAGGTTAAAGATCAAATAATAAAAAATCACTAATTTCATTAAAGAGAATGACAATGAATTGACACATTTCATTCGGATGGGATGTAGAAAAAGCAGTGATTAGAGGAAAATTCATATCTCTAAATGTTATATCAATAAAATAGAAACAAAACAGACATTAATTGGTTATGCAGTTTTTAACAAAACAGAAAAAATTAAAAATCCCCAATTAGATGCTAAATTGGAAATCCTGAAAATTAAAGGTTAGATGAATAAAATTGAGAGTAAAAACCCTTTGAATTAATAAATAAAACTAGGAATTTGTTTTATGAAACACAAATAAAATTTGAAAAACAATTGGTTAATTTGATTGAAAAGGAGAAGAAAACCAAATCACTAGTATAAAAAATGTAAAGGATGAATATACCACTAAAAATATGAAATTGAAGCAATTACAAGGAGTTATTTTGTCCAATTATATGTCAATAAATTTAATAATTTAAGTGGAATAGAATACTTACAAAACTATAAATTGCCTAGGTTAGCAGAAGGAAGTAGATTGTCTAAATAGACACATTTTAGAAAAGGAAATGAAATAGATCATAAATGAACTTCATAAGGGAAAATCACTAGGACTACTTGGATTTACAAGTGAATTCTATCAAACATTTGAAAATCAACAAATTCCAATATAAAATAATTTATTTGGAATAATAGGTAAAGAAGAAATCTTACCGAGCTCCTTTTATGAAACAAATATGTTACTGATCCCAAAGCCAGAAAGAGTAAAAACAGAAAGAAAATTGTAGAACAATTTAATTAATTAATAGGGATGCAAAAACCCTAACTAAAACACTAGCTAAAATATTACAACAATATTATGAATATTATACATTATGATCAAATAAGATTTATACCAGGATTGTAGGGATGGTTAAATATAAGAAAAACTATTAACACAATTTATTACATGAATAATAATGATATAATAATACATTTGTAAATAAAATTATATCAATAATTTAAAAAATCATATGATTAAGTGCATAGATTCAGAAAAAGCTTTTGAGAAAGTTCAACACTTATTTTCATTAAAAACTCTTGAAAATATTTATATAATGAATTTTTACTTAAATTGATGAAAAGCACTTATCTGAAACCATCAGTAAGCATTATTTGTAATGGGGATAAATTAGAAGCCTTCTCAGTAAGTCTTTCTCAGGTGTAAAACAATGATGCCTGCTGTCACCAATATTACCTAATATTATAATGGAAATCCTAGCAATAGCAATAAGAAAAAGAAATGGAATCATAATAGAAAATGAGGTAATAAAACTATTTCTTTTTGAAGATGATATGATGATATACTTAGAAAATCCCAAAGACTCAACTAAAAAATTAGTTGAAACAACTATTTTAGCAAAGTAGCGGAATATAAGAGAAACTCACAAAAAATACCTGCCTTCTTATATATCACAAACAAAACTCTGCAAGAAGAAATAGTCATCAGAAAAACCTGGAAAGACTTGCATGAGCTAACACTGACTGAAGTGAGTAGAACTAGGAGAACACTGTACATAGTAACAGCAACATTGTGTGATGACTAACTTTAATAGACTTAACTCTTCTCAGCAATAGAAAGATCAGAGACAATTCCAAGAGACTCATAATAGAAAATACTATCCACATCCAGAGAAAGAATTGTGGAGTCTGAATGCAATCTGTTTGTCTATCTCTCTTGTTTCTTCTTCCTCATGGTTTTTTCCCTTTGGTTCTAATTCTTCTTTACAACATGATGGAAGTGTAAATACGTTTAATATGATTGGACATGTATAGCCTATATCAGATTGCATGTTGTCTTGGAAAGAGGGTAGAAAGGGGAGAGAAAATTTAGAGCTCAAAACCTTACAGAAGTGAATGTTGAAAACTAAAAGCAAACAAATAAAATTTTTAAAAAAGAAGATATAGTAAAAGATACTCCATTTGAAATAACTATAGACTAACTGGTAGTACATCTGCCAAATAAGCCCAGGAACTACATCTTAAAAATTACAAAAAAAAATTATACAAATAAAATCAGATTTAATTAGAGATACATTAATTTTTCATGGGTAGGTAGGGTCACTATAGTAAAAATGACAATTTTACTAAACCAATTTAAGTATTCAATGACATATAAATTAAATTAAATTAAAAATTATTTTACTGAATTAGAAAATACAATAACAAAAATTATTTGGAAGAAGAAAAAGTCAAAAGTATCAAGGGAAATAATGGAAAAATGTAAAGGAAAGCAGTTTAGCAATATCGGATCTTAAACCATATTATAAGTCAGTCATTATCAAAACTCTCTGGTACTGGCTAAGAAATAGAAAGGTAGATCAATGAAATAGAATAAATGTACAATTTATAGCAGCAAACATAAATTTGTTTTTGACAAGTGTAAAGACTTAGGAGCTGGGGATAAGAATTCATTATTTCTTAAAAACATTGTTTAGAAAACTGGAAAGCAGTATGGCAGATACCGAGCATAGACCAATATCTTACACCATTTGCCAAGATAAAGTCAAAATGTGTATATGCCCTAGACATAAAGAGAAATATTACAAGAAAATAAGAACATGAAACACACTATTTGTCAGACTTATTGATAGGTAAAAACAGTTTATAAATAAACAAGACATAGAAAGCAAAGTTAGGTCCAAAATGGATAATTTTGTTTAGTATTTTATTTTTCCCCGTTGCATGCAAAGCCAATTTTTAATATTCCTTCTTAAAGTCTTGAATTCCCAGTTCTCTTTCTTCCTTCCTCCCCACTCCCCTCATTGAGAAGACAAGCAATTCAATATAGGTGAAACGTGTAGCTATGCAAATCCTTTCCATAGTAGTTATGCTGTGAAAGAAAACATAGACCAAAAAACATAAGAAAAATAAAGAAAGTTTTAAAAAAGTATGCTTCAGTCAGCATTCAGACACTATCAGTTTTAACTCCAGGGATGGATATAGTTTTTCATTGTAAGTCCTTCAGAGTTGTTTTGGATCATTGTATTGCTGAGAATAGGCAAGTATTCTCTCCACAGCTGATCGACTTACAATATTGCCATTATTTTGTACACAATGCACTTTGCATCAGTTCATCTAAGTCTTTCCAGGCTTTTTTCTGAGATCATCTTACTCATCATTTCCTATATCACAACAGTATTCCATCACTATCATATACCACAAATTTTTTAGCCATTCACCAATTGATGGGCATTCCCTCAATTTCTAATTATTTATCCCCAGAAAAGAACTGTTATAAATATTTTTGTATATATAGGTACTTTTCCTTTTTAATTTTTATCTCTTTTGGGATGTAGACCTAGTAATGGTATGCTAGGTCAAAAGATAGGCATCGTTTTATAGCCCTGTAGGCATGGTTCCAAACTTCTTTCCAGAATGGTTGAATCAGTTCACAACTCCACCAATAGTGCATTAATATCTCATTTTCCTCACATACTTTCCATTTGTCATTTTTCTCTTCTGTACTGTTAGCCAATCTAATAGTTATGAAGCAGTACCTCAGAATTGTTTTAATTTGAGCTTCTTCAATAAATAGTGAGTTAGAACATTTTTCATATGGCTATCGATAGTTCCTATTGCTTCATCTGAAAACTGTTGATATCTTTTGATAATTTATAGGTTGGGGAATGACTCTTATTTTTATAAATTTGACTCAGTTCTCTACCTGCTTGAGAAATGAGGCCTTTATTATGGAAACATGCTTCAAAAATTTTTTCATCATTACTATTGCTAACTGCATTTGCCTCCATCCTATTCCATCCCTCATTTATCCTCTTCTCTCTCTTTTTCACTCTGTCCATTGTCAAAAGTGTTTTTTCTGATTACCACTTCTCCCAATCTGTCCTCCATTTTATCATGCCGTCCTCTCTTATCCCCTTCCCCTTGTTTCCTGTAGAGTAAGATAGATGTATGTTATTCCCTTTTTGAGCCAATTCTAATGAAAGTAAGGTTCACTAGTTTTCACTTTCCCACTTCCCCCATCTTCCTATGCGTTGTAAAAGCCTTTCCTTGCCTCTTTTGTTAGATAATTTATTGCATTCAGTGTCTCCCTTTCCCTTTTCACCAATACATTCCTCTCTCATGCCTTAATTTTATTTTTTTGATATCATTCCTTCATATTCCACTCACACCTGTCTGTGCCTGTTTTGTGTGTGTGTGTGTGTGTGTGTGTGTGTATTCCTTTGAACAGACCTAATAATGAGAATGGTCTTATGAGTTACAAGTATCATCTTTTCCTGTCAGATTACAAACATTTTAACTTTATTAAGTTCTTCATGATTTGCATTTCCTGTTCCCTTCTTATGATTCTTTTGAGCCATGTATTTGAAAGTCAAATTTTCTACTTAGCTCTGGTATTTGCAACAAGAATACTTTAAACTCCTCTTTTCTTTGAATTGCCATTTTTGCCCTGGAAAGATTATACTATGTTTTGCTTTTAAGTGATTCTTGGCTTTAATCCTACCTCTTTTGCCCTTCAGAATATCATATTCAAAGTTTTCTGATTCTTTAATGTAGAACCTGATAAATCTTGTGCTATACAAACCCTTAATCCTTTAATGAAGAAGCAGCTAAATCCGATATTATCCTGACTGTGGCTCCACCATACTTGAATTGTTGCTTTCTGGGTGCTTGAAATATTTTCTCTGTGGCCTGGGAACTCTGAAATTTTGTTACAATATTCTTTGTTATTTTCATTTAGGGATCTCTTTCAGGAGGTGAACAGTGTTTTTTTTTTTCCAAAATTTCCTCTGGATCTGATCAGTTTTCCTTGATAATTTCTTGAAAGATGATGTCTAGACTCTTTTTTGATCATAGCTGTCAGGCAATCCAGTAATTTTTAAATCTATTTTCTATTTCTATTCAACTCTATTTGTTGGATTTATTTTCCAGGTCAGTTATTTTCCCAATGAGATATTTCACATTGTCTTCTATTTTTTTATTCATTTTGTTTTGGTGTTTCTTGATTTCTCATAAAGTCATAAGCTTTTATTTGCTCCATTTAAATTTTTAAAAAATTATTTTCTTCAGTGAGCCCTTGTAACTCTTTTTCTGTTTGACCAGTTTTTCTTTTTAAGGAGTTTATTCTTCAGTAGATTTTTTGACTCCCTTTTTTCATTGGCCAATTCTAATTTTTAAGGCATTCTTCTCTTCACTGTTTTTTTTTGTACATCTTTCACCATTTGACCTAGTCTGTCTTTAAGGTGTCATTTTCTTCACTAAGGTTTTTATGTCTCCTTTACCAAGCTGTTGACTCTTTTTCTATGACTTTCTTGTATCATTCTCATTTTTTCCCCAATTTTTCCTCTACCTATACTTGATTTTCAAAATCCTGTTTGCACTCTTCCACAGCCTAAAACAAATTCATAATTTTAGATGTAAATGCTTTTACTTTGTTATATTCTTCTGAGTGTGTGTTTTGATCATCTTTGTCACCATTTTTTTCTGTTGTTTTCTCATTTCTCCATCCTATTACTTAACTCTTAACTCTTTGTTAAGGTAAGGTTCTGCTTCCAGGGTGGGAAACACATCATCCAAAGCTTCAGGAGTTCTGTGCAGCTATTTTCAGAGATACTTTTAGGGACCTGTAATTTTTCAGTTCTTCCAAAGTAATATGCTCTAAGGACAGATGTTTATTACTCTCCTGGTCCTCTGTCCTTTTCTGTGAGTAACCACAAGCATTCTTTTCTGTTCTGGAATTGTAAGGAGGTTCCCTGCTCCATTGTGGTGGCAAGCTCTAGTGTACTGGTGCTCCTCCTTGCCCTGGACTGCCACCCAGGACAGAGGCCTGTATCCAAGTATGGGTAAGGTAACAGAGTCCTGTCCCCAGTGCTAGCAAAGAGACCCCCTATAATGTTCTTCTGACCAATTGTTTGACCCCCTTACCATTTCTATCCTAAAAGCTCTGTAAGCAGTTGCTACCATGGCTGATTCACTGGCTCCCAAGGTCTGCTACAGGTTTGCTGTAGCTGTGGCTATGCTGACACAGCCTGTGCTTTACTCTGTTTCACTTTCACCCAGGCAACAGTCCTTTCCTTCTGATGTACTAAATTGTATTTGGTGTCTATGACCTAAAAGCTCTGGAAGCAGCTACTGCTATGGATGATTCACTAGCTCCCAATACCAACTCCTGATTTGCTGGTCTGCACAGGTGCAGTCTGTGCTGGACTTTACTCCTCTCTCACTCTGGTGCCATAGACCACTCAAGTTGTTCTGGGCTTAAAAATTGCTTCATTCTATCTTTTTGTGGATTCTACTGCTCTAGAATTTGTTTAGCATCATTATTAAGAGGTATTTGGAGGGATTTGGGGGAGAGTTCAAGTGAGTCCCTGATTTTACTCTGCCATCTTAGTTTTGCCTGTCCCTAAAACAGATAATTTAATTTAAAAGGTTTTGGAGAACTAAAACCAATTTAGCCAAGATTAGAAGGAAATCAGAAAATTGGGGGGGGGGGGCGAATTTATAGATAGTTTATAAGAGAAGGTCTCATATCTAAAATATGTAAAATAAAAACTTGGTCAAATCTGTAAGAATATCAATCATTTCTCAGTTGATAAATGGTCAAAGGATATGAGCAAGTAGTTTTACAATGAAGAAGTCAAAACAATTTATAGTCATATAAAAATGCTCTAAATCATTATTGATTAGAGAAATGAAAATTAACACAACCCTGAGATATTTTATATCTATCCAATTGTCTAAAATGATTGATTGGGAAAGTGACAGTGTTGGAGGGGATGTTGAAAAATTGTGACTCTAATTCATTTTTGGTGGAATTTTGAACTGATCCAACCATTTTGGGGAACAATCTCTAATTATATTGAAAGTGTTATTAAACCATTTAAAGAAAAATTGCTTTGACCAAGCAATATCACTACTATCTATTTGCAAAGATAATTAGGGAAAAAGGAAAAAAAACCCTATATGTTCTAAAATGTTTATAGCAGCTCTCTTTGTGGTGGCAAAGAACTGGAAATTGCAGGGATAACTGTCAATTGAGGAATGGCTGCACTCATTGTGGTACTGATTGCAATGGGATACTACTGTACTGTAAGAAATGCTGATCTCAGAAAAACATGGAAAGACTTGCATGAAATAATGAAGAGCAAAATGTGCAAAACCAAGAGAATACTGTATACAGCAACAGCAATATTTTAAGAATAACTGTGAATGACTAAGTTATTTTCACTACTACAAATACCCAAATTAAACATAAAGGACATAAGAAGGAAGATGCTATCTTCATCCAGAGAAAGAACTGGTAAACAGAAGTATGTATAGAAAACTAAGAACATATGTAGAATAGTGTATGTGCATGTGTGTGTCTAATGGTAGCTATCTCTAGAGTCGAGAGGTAGGAAAGAAAAAAGGAAAAAAGAAATTTACTTCATAATTTTCTTGTACATTTGAAAGGAATAACATTTTGTGCATAGCTGATTTGCAGTTTCATGTGCAAACCATCTTTTTTAGTGTACTAAAGTTATGGAAATGCTTATTTTATTCCACAAATTAAAAGTAAAATAAATTTTTAAAAAATAAATCTGACTTAATGGGCCCCTGTGATGTCCCAGTCTCCAGGACTCCAGTGACCTAGTCATCATGATATAGTAAATGTAGAATTACAGTTGACCTGTCATTAAGGTAGTCAAGTGGTGATTCTAGTGTATGCTCCTTAACCCAAGTGTCTCCAGAATAAACAGTAAAGGCATTCCAACCCAGACTGTATCTTTCTCTGTAGCTACTAAGCCCATGTTACTTGATTTCTCTGAAGGTCAATCGAGATTTTTAATCAAAAAAGAACTCAGTTAATTACAAACATTCCAAAGTCTCTATTAAGGATACAAAGATGTAAGTGAACCAGTTTCTGCCTCCAAGGAATTTATATTCTATAGATGAGATAATCATACCTATATACGTGTATAAAACAGGTACAACATAATTTTGTATCAGGAGGAAAGCACTAGCAGCTGAAAAAGGGATGAGAAGGAAATCAGGAAAAGTCTCATGTAGAAAGAGCTTGGCACTTGAACAGTCTTATAAGAAACTAAGGATTCCAAGAGGAGGGCTAGGAAAACATATATTCTGAGCATTGTGAGAAGTAGCATCTGTTTGGCTCTGTTTGAAGGAGAGTAATGTGTAATATGGCTGAAAAGGTAGATTGGGGTCAGGTTATAAAGTATTTTAAGTGCCAAAAAGAAAACTTCATATTTGGTCCTAGAGATTGTGGAAAGACACTGGAGTTTATTGAATGACAAAGTCAGACCTGTGCATTAGGAAAATAATTTTGGCAACTGTGCGAAAGCTGAATTAGAGTAAAGAGAGAATTGAGACTAGGAGATTAATTAGGAGTCAGTTGTAATAATTCAGAAGAGAAGCAATCAGTGCTTGAACTAAGGTAGTGGTTATGTAATAGTGAGGTGAGAGAAATAAATGTTTTTGGAGGCAGAAGCAAGGTTTGCCAACTGATTTCAAGTAAAATAAATGATATATAACAATAAAGTATTGATACGAACAATACAGTACTTATACTTAATATAATGTATATATAATGAATGTTACTATAACAATGTAACCAGGGTTACAATATATAATAATATAATAAAGCCCTCCAGAGAGGGCTTTCTAGTTCATTCTTCATTTTTCTCTGTAGCTTCTTAGTCCACTTGAATTCTCTATTTGTATGTAAATACAAATTTTCAATCAAAAGAGAACTCAATTAACCAACAAATGTTATGAAGCCTCTACTATGGTTTATGTGGTAATAGACTATATCATCTCCATGTGATATATTATATAGCATGTAGGTAATGTAATATGTTAATTATATACTTAATGTGTATATAACTCATATATGTAATCTTATTTATTTCCTATAATCATAAGAATAGAGATGATAATTAAACCAATTGAAGCTGAGTGGCTCAGTTAGTGCAAAAGTGTATATAAAGAAGAGTGCTCAGGACAATTCCTTGAGGTAAACCCTCAAGGAATATCATACTTAGGGAGAGTGATATGGAGGACAATTCAGTTAAGGAAACTTACCCAAGACAGAGTTGACATAGACCATCAATCAGGAAAATTTCTGGGTAGAGAGAAATTGAAATTCTTTCCTGGTGTAAATGAAGTTGCATATATAACAAAAGAACAAACATAATTCAAAGAACCAGGTGAGATAAGGCAGAGCTCAGAAATCCAAGGAGTTAAGATGAATCAGGGAACCAGCTGTTGATTTTGAAATATACAAGTGGGAGAATTGCATAATATTAGATAACCAAAATGACTGGCATATCACAGAGTTAATGCCTTTACGAACTTGACTTGATTCCCCAAAGTTTAGGTCTTCCAATTATGACAATTCACCACCCTGCCTTCAGTTAGGACTGACATGCTCATGTGGTCAAAGGTTAATACCACTATACCACCTTCTAGTTGAGCTACCCCCTGCCAAATCATGCACATATAAACTGGACACCTTTCTATAGTTAGATTTTTCCCCCTTTTTTTATGGGGAGATGCTACAATATCACTAATTCAAATTATCACCAGCTCAAAAGGCATCATCCTAGCTAATTGGAAATCACTTAGCGAATTGATCCTCAGAAATTCCATTATCCTACCATAAATCCTTCTAGAGCATCAAAGTGATCAAGAGGCTTGATCAAGGGACAAAATGAATAGCATAGCCTTAATGTTCTTCTTCTTTTCTCTACCTTAGGAGTTACCACTGAAACACCAGCCAGTCAAGTCACTAGAAGCAAATTAGGTAAATGATAGCCTTTTTTCTTTGTCATATAATGTAAGATTTCCAGGCCATTGCAATTGTTCTGTATCAGATATTTGTCATTGTCTTTGCTTCTGGGAAAGCAAAGGATCACAGGAAAACACTTAACATTCCCAAGAATTTTCCTAGAGGAATCCCAAAGAGAGGGCTTCCATTGCTTCCATATTAACGTAGATATGTCCTTACACATACTCAGATAATGGTAAGTTAGATACATTTCGTTTTTCCTTTTGGACACCAGTGAGCAAACATTGGACACAATTTTTACATTAGAAAATCTCCAGACAGATAAATCAATAGGCAAGTGGTGCATTTTCGACTCAGATACCCATTGTCTACACTTGCTTGTCCTCTGTTGCTATGGTAGTAGAAACATGCAGCCAAATCATGAGAAACAAAGGAAGTGAGAAGTCAATAGCCCTCTTTTCCTTTGCATCAAATCAAAGAGGGTAGCGTTCCTGAAGTTGGTATGATGATCACTGGACTTACCACAGCAGCCAAGTTGTTGGTGCCCCTGAAACTATCCAAACAGTCACCTTCCTTTGGACTTATAGGCCAATGATGGCTTGGTTCTTGACAAAGCACTGCTCCTTTTTGCAAGCGCTAGTGGGCCAGTATCAGGCACATCTCTCATCCCTAGAAATCTCAGCAAAAGGAATGAAGCAATAGCACCACCAACCTTCCAGTCAGTCTTGCATATTAAGTGCTATCCTTGACTCCTTACTCTCAAACATTCTGTATCCAATCTGTTGCCAAGGCTTATTGATTTTACCATAATGATATCTCCCATATATGCCCCCTTCTCTTCTCCAACTTTGTCAATATCCTGGTACGGGCTCTCCTCACTGAATGACTGAACTATTATAATAGCCTGCTGATCAATCTCCATGCCACAAATTTTCTCCACTTGAATCAATTCTCCACAAAACTGTCAAAATTACTTTTTTAAAATGCAGATCTGACCATGGTAACTCTCTACTCAATACATTCTAGTGACTTCCTATCACTTGGAGGATCAAATATGAAATCCTCTATTTGACATTCAAAGACCTTAATAAACTGATCCCCATTCCACCATCTTCTTCATATTTTTTTCAGACTTCTTATAACTTATACTCTTTTCCTCCACATTTTATACAATCCAGTGATGTTGAACTCCTTGATATTACAAAAACAAGACTTTGGGCATTGTCACACCTTGTCCCCTGTGCCTAGAATTTTCTCCTACTTCATCAATGCTTCCTGGCTTCCTTCTACCTCGAAGTTACATGTAAAATCTTACCTTAAAGGAAGCCTTTCCTGCTTTACCAAAATTCCAATGATTTTTGTCAGTCAATTACTTCCAAATTATTGTGTATATAGCTTGTTTGAACGTAGTTGTTAGCACCCTCTTGCCCCCATTAGATTGTAAACTCCTTGTGAGAAGGAACTATTTTTTGACATTCTTTGCAATCCTAGCCCTTCCTAGCACATAGGAAGCCCTTATTAAATATTTGTTGATGGAATGACCAATTGACCCTCCTCATTACCCTAACCCTTTAATAACACAAGGCTGGAGATTGTGGAATAATGCAGATATCCATTGCTTCCATATTAACGTAGATATGTCCTTACACATACTCAGATAATGGTAAGTTAGATACATTTCGTTTTTCCTTTCGGACACCAGTGAGCAAACATTGGACACAATTTTTACATTAGAAAATCTCCAGACAGATAAATCAATAGGCAAGTGGTGCATTTTCGACTCAGATACCCATTGTCTACACTTGCTTGTCCTCTGTTGCTATGGTAGTAGAAACATGCAGCCAAATCATAAAACAAAGAAACAAACTCAGTAAAATTGATCCATATTTATAAATGTACATATCTATGATCTTAGGTTCATAACTATGTGCAAAATGCCTACTCCACCACTCTTCAGTTGCCCTCTACTACTCACTTGCCTTTTGTCTCTCTATTTGTTTTTTTTTTCTGAAAAGCAACCATATTCATGGGAACCAATGAGACAAATACAGCTAAAAACATTATCTTGGAAAGATTGACCATAGTCAGTGGCAGCTCAGATGAATTCACTAAAGGTAATTAGGTATATCAGACACCTGGCTGGCCCTCAGTATTTCTTTATTACACTTTGAGTCTTTTGGAAGAACCAGAAACATGAAGACCTACAAGACTCCCTCTTTGACAAATTCTAACCAGACTAGTTGCATTCTCTTTTGTCCTCCACTGCATCCCTCCCGGAAGCTATAAGCCATGAACCAAGCAGTCAGTCACCACACCAGGTCCCCTTGTCTTTGGCACTTAATGCCTAGGCCTAAGAAGCAATGTGTCTATATCTCCTCCCTAGCTTCTGAGTTACAACCAGCTTTTAAAAAATGTGCATTCTTTTTTCCCTTCCTTATAAGGAAGCCTTGAGATGGTGGCTTCCTCTGCTTCCAGAGCAGTAAGTATTGGTTGTTATTTGATCATGAAAAGAGGGACATGGTTATTTTCTATGCATTACATTATGCTTTGCAGGCATGACTGGAACAGTATCAGGAAGAAACCATCCTCTGACAAATTCCAACTATAGGGAAGCAGCAATCTGGAATTGAATCCTCTTTCTCTACCTCCCCTCCTCTCTCCTCTTCCCCCTTATCAACTTCTTTCCAGTTCATTTTCCCTCCCCCATAATTCCTCTGCTCAGGCCTAGAAGTATGTCTCTGTCCTTCCTTCTCTCTCTCAACTTCTATCACACGAACATGAATACAGTCACTTCCAGAAACATTCAAGAAATCTTGTTTCTTCTCGGGATTGTCAGAATTGAATCTTACCAACACAGCCTTTCCCATCTAACCTTTGTCCCATCATTTTTGGTAAGCACCAGGGAACCACTATCAGAAACAACTGTTATTTTTGGAAATACCAAGGCATTGAACAGCAGTTGCTCTGCACACAGTGTATTCCTCTCACCACTAAGATAAACTTTGTTACAACTCACTGAGTTGCATAGATCTCAATATATGCATGCTTATGTGTATTTGTAAGTACAAACAAAACTATATATGTAAGTACTTACATAAATAAGTTTTATTCCACCATTTTCAACAGCCCTCTACCATTTCTTTAGCATCAGTCTCTCTATTTCCTTGTTTCCCCAGAAGGAACCACATCTATAGGAGCCAGTGGGATAAACAGAACTGAAGTTACCACAATGGGAAGATCAGAAGCAGTTGGCACCAGCTTCAGTGGAACTGTTTCAGGTTAGTTATATCAAACTTTGAAAATAAAGTACCAGAGAGAAACTACTGCTAACTGGGAAAAAAAAGCAAAGACCTCACAGAGCTTATCACAACCACTGTTAACTCTGAAAAATAAAATAAATACAATAACAACATAGACAATACCATGTATGTAAACATGAAACAAAATTTCTGATGACATCACTTCAGTTGATTGCATTCCCAAATTATCCCATATGAAAATCATTAATCTTATTACCTTTGATATTTTAAACCCACTTTAGAGTTATTAGTCATGGAACAATTACATTCAATTAAAGAAATAATAAAAATTTAGTGCTTAGATATGCAAGTCACTGTGTTAAGTACTTTATCATTATTAAATTACTTTGATCCTAACAACAGTCCTGGAAGGTGAATATCATTATTATTTTTCTCTTTACAGATCAGGAAACTGAGGGAGACAGAGAAAAAATAACTTGCTTAAGATTGCATAGCTAATAAATTTCTGCAACAGGAATGTAGTTCAAGTTTCCCTTCATTTTCCAGAAGCTTTTCCCCAACACCTTTATTGGGAATCTGATCTCAGATGTGATAGGTTAATAGGAATAGAGGGAGAAGGTCTCTAAACTGAGGGAGTCACAGAAAATCTTTGGTTTCTACAGTCTTTTCTTTTTTCATGGTTGAGGAAGGGTTAACAAGAGGTGGTTCTAACAATGCAAATCATTTATTTATTTTTTTCATCACTCTGGAATTACCTGCAAACTAGCTGCCTTCCTTCATAGCCCTAAAATAATGAGGCTATTAATCTTCAGTGGAAAAGATTATTTAAGTGACGTACTCATCAAATTTTATAGGAATTCTTATTTTTCCTTAAAACAAATTCTACAAGACTCACTGAGGTATCTCAGAAGGGATTGAGTTCCCAGAATTACCTAAAGTCCCAGGAGTTCTCCCTTGCAATCTTAAAATTATTCATCTCGGCACTCTTTAATTTTGGAGAAACATCCAAAACCTGCCAAGATATTTTTAGCATTTCTACAAACTTTGATTAACTTTATTTCTGTGATTCCAATGTGGCCAAGACTGAAATGACAGAAAAAAAGTGGCTTTCAGGATTTTTTTTCTCCTTTTCACTTTTCTTATAACTTAATCTCCCATGAAAGTTATAGAAGTGAGTCATGCTTACTCAGACAATTGCTTCAAATGTGAAAGTTCGTTAATCTTGCCCAGCATTCTAAAGTCTTTTCGCAGTTTTTCTGGCTGGTCAGATTTTATGTTTTTAGAAAAATTTCAAGGTAACACACTGCACAAACTAAAATGTGATGCAATTCAAAGATTTGCCTACCTTTTACAAAGATATGGACACATACAAAATGATAAGACTATCTAAGCTTTCCTTAAAAGGAACCCAAGTTTAAAAAAACTTCTTGCTTGGTGATTTTGAGTGGTCATTTACTAAAAACACACCATTTAGGATACTTAATTTTCTTACTAACTTCATCAAGACATTTTTTAAGTGGATAATGTGAATTACATTTTAAAATTTATTTTTTTTAAGCTTTCAGCATTCATTTCTACAAAATTTTGAGTTCCAAATTTTCTCCCCATCTCTCCCCTCTCCCCATCCCGAAATGCCAAGCTAATGGCATCTAATTAACGCTACCACCAATCTGCCCTCCCTTCTAACATTCCTCCATTTCCTTATCTCCATCTTCTCTTTTTTCCTGTAGGGCAAGATAAATTTCTGTACCCCATTACTTGTATTTCTTGTTTCCCTGTGGTACACAAGAACAATACTCAACAGTTGTTTCTAAAATATTGAGTTCCAACTTCTCCTCCTTCCTTCCTCCCCACCCCCCCCCCCCATTGGGAAGGCAAGCAATTCAATATAAGCTATATATGTGAAGTTTTGCAAATGACTTCCATAATAATCATGTTGTGTAAGACTATATTTTCCTCCATCCTATCCCATATGCCCCCCATTTCTTCTATTCTCTCTTTTGACCTTGTCCCTCCTCAAGAGTGTTGACTTCTAATTGCTCCCTCTTCCCATTGCCCTCCCTTCCATCACCCCCCACCTTGCTCATCCTCTTCTCCCCCACTTTCCTGTATTGTAAGATAGGTTTTCATACCAAAATGAATGTGCATTTTATTCCTTCCTTGAGTCAAATGTGATGAGAGTAAACTTCCCTCTAACTTCTCCCATTTTTCCCTCCATTGAAAAATCTTTTTCTTGCCTCTTTTATAAGAGATAATTTATCCCATTCCATTTCTCCCTTTCTCCTCCCAATATATTCACTCCTGAATGTCATTTTGTTAGATATGATCCCTTCCTAGTCAACTCTCCCTGTGCCTTCTGTCTATATATGTGTGTGTTTTTCTTCCAACTACCCAAATACTGAGAAAACTTTCAAGAGTTACAAATATTGTCTTTCTATGTAGGAATGTAAACAGTTCAACTTTAGTAAGTCCCTTATGATTTCTATTTCATGTTTATTTCTTCAAACTTCTCTTGATTCTTGTGTTTGGAAGTCAAATTTTCTACCCACCTCTGGTCTTTTCATCAGGAATGCTTGAAAGTCCTTTATTTTATCGAATGACCATTTCTTCCCCTGAAGTATTATTCTTGGTTTTGCTAGGGAGTTGATTCTTGCTTTTAATCCTGCTCCCTTTGACTTCTGAAATATCATATTACAAGCCCTTCAATCCCTTAATGTAGAAGCTGCCAAATCTTGTGTTATTCTGATTGTATTTCCACCATACTCGAATTGTTTCTCTCTGGATGCTTGCAATATTTTCTCCTTGACCTTGGAACTCTGGAATTTGGCTGCAATATTTCTATGAGTTTTTCTTTTCGAGTCTGTTTCAGGAGGGGATTAGTAGATTGTTTCCATTTATATTTTATTCTCTGGTTCTAGAATATCAGGGCAATTTTTCTTGATAATTTCATGACAGATGATGTCTAGGCTTTTTTTTGATGATGGCTTTCAGGTAGTCCCATAATTTTTATATTGTCTCCCCTGGATCTGTTTTCGAGGTCAGGTGTTTTTCCAATGAGATATTTCACATTATCTTCTATTATTCTTTTGGTTTTGTTTTGTGATTTCTTGGTTTCTCTTAAAGTCATTAGCTTCCATCTTCTCCAGTCTAATTTTTAAAAAGCTATTTTCTTCAGTGAAATTTTGAACCTTCTTTTCCATTTGACTAATTCTGCTTTTTTTTAGCATTCTTCTCCTTATTGGCTTTTTGGACCTCTTTTGAGTTAGTCTATTTTTAAAGGTGTTATTTTCTTCAGAGCTTTTCTAGATCTCCTTTAGCAAGCTGTTGACTAGTTTTTCATGATTTTCTTGCATCCCTTATTTCTCTTCCCAATTTTTTTTCACCTCACTTACCTGATTTTCAAAATCCTTTTTGAGCTCCTCCATGGCCTGAGATCATTGTATATTAATTATCAACGTTTTAGAGGCAGAAGCCTTGACTTTTCTGTCTTCCTCTGATGGTATATATATTGTTCTTCCTCACTGGAAAGGATGAAAGAAAATACCCGTTCACCAAAAATGTAACCTTCTATAATCTTATATTTTTCCCTTTTTAAGGCACTTTCCCAGCCAGTTACTTGACTTTTGAGTCTTTTGTCAAGTGGGGGTTATACTCTGAGGACCTGTAAGTTCTCAGTTCCTCCAAGGTTGCACAATGAAGGGAGAGAAGTTACTCTTTTCCTGGCCTGTGCTCTGTTCTGGGAACAACGACAAGCAATCTTTTCTGCTCAGGATCTGTGAGCAGAATTCCCTCACCAGAGCCTCCACCAGCCAGTGCTCCTCCTCACCCCAGGACCCCACTCAGGACTGAGACCCAGATAAGTGGCTCAATTCCTCTAGGGTATTTAGACCGAGGGCTCCAAAAAGGGATGCTGTAGCCACCTGAGGTTGGGACCAGACCAAGTTCCCTTTTCACCCAGGTGAAAGAGTTTTCTCACTGACCTTTCAAGCTGTCTTTGGCATTTGTGAGGTGAGAAATCTCGGAACCACAGCAGCTGCCCAGGCTTCTGCCTGCTCCAGTCCTGTCTCCACTGGCTGAGCAACCAAAACTGGGCTGTGCTCCTCTCCAAGACCAGTATGATAGACCTTTCCTGTCAGTCTTATGAGCTGTATTGGGTTGGAAATCTCTTTTCTTCTGTTTTTTTGTGTCTTTGACTACTCTAGAATTTCCACTCTCACTATTATGGTCAGCATGAATTCACCCTCTCAGGCGACTGGCAAGGGTCTTTGGTGTCCCCTCTTGAAACTCGTGTTATGGATTAAATCAAAGTAATTGGAATTCCTAAATATTCTCCCTTTTCTTCCAGGTTGACTATATACGTGTATACACACACATACATATATGTATGTATACACAAACATATATGTGTATGTATTTATGTGTGTGTATGTATAGATGGACAGACAGATACATAGATAGATAGATAGATAGATAGATAGATAGATAGATAGATAGATAGATAGACAGATAGACATACAGACTGATAGACACACATACATTGCTTGGCCACTAAAAAAGTAGAATGGGAAAACTCATATCCATGCTAAACTTAGAGGAAAAAAAGATGAACTTTGGAATGAGACCTTTATTGACTTATAAGCTAGTGATTTTTGGTTTTGGTCTTCTGCTACAAGGGCAGGGGCTTGAATTTCTTATCCATCATTTTGATCATTTTAGCTGTGAAGACAATAGTCTCAGGTTGGATACATCTAATGGGATGGTCAAAAATCACCTGACTAATTCAATGTGCCAAATTAAACATACTGACCTAATTTTCCTATTCCAAATTTTATTTTTCACTTTCTTTCTTGCTTCGGTAGCAAAATGCCCTCTCACTCTCCCACATAGGGCTCCCTCCTCCTGTCATTCCAAAGCAAGTATCCTCTTTTTCATATCTTTTTTCTAAAAAGAGAAGAAATTATACAAGTAGCACAGCCAAAAGTATGCACAATCATATGAGCAAAAGACAGAAAAGATAAGCACTTTTGCAGAAGATGGGGATAATGGTGACAATAATGGTGAATTTATTTTTAAAACTTTGGTATTGGAAGCATATATATTTTGTTCAGGGACTACAAGGACCTAAAGATGAGAATTCTGTGGTGGAGGGAAATGTAAGGTAATTCAGGATGAAAGGGACCATCAACCACTCTATTCTTTGGTCTATTTGGTTAGCACAGTTTGGCAAATAGTGGAGGTCTATTCATATAAAAAGATATGTCAATGTAGAAAATTTACATATAGGCAGTGGTACATATCGAGGAACACAAGTTAACAAAACAAATAAACTTTATGAAATTGTTCATTTGCCATCAGGCAATTAAACAACTAATTTATCATTTCCTGTGTTGGTAGAGGCAGTCATATTCACAGAAGTCATTGTGACAAATAGAGATGAAACAATCACAACGAAAAGGTCAGCATCTGAGAGCACCAATTCTAGAGCAGTCACTGAAGGTGATTGGCATATCATATATCTTGTTCAAGCCTTTGGTAACCAAGTTCGACAATCTAGTTCTGTATATAAACTAAAGACAAAGTCAAGCCTCTTACTAAGCATTGAACAACACGTTGGTACCAAAAAAGTAACAGAGAGGGCAATGACCTGAAGGAGTAAAGGTGAGAACAAAGTTACCACTTTACACGTGTCAGGTCTCCAATTATTCAGGCCCAAGGAGCCAGTTGGTGCCCTACCTTTGCATTCCAAAGAGCTATCTAATTTGGTTTTCATTTGCGTCCAGGTCAATAATTATACGTTTTCTTCTCTTTGTAGGTTTAGAATTTCATAATATTTCTATGAAAATGTTCATAAATCTATCAGATAGATTGAAGCAGGATCTACCTCCTGAAAAGTCCTAAGATATTTGATAGCTGAGTCTGCTTTGCCTTTCACTCCATTCCTCTCTCCATTCCTCCTTTTCCAAATTTTATTTTTTCACTCTTCCTTTCCTCAATAATTAAGTTTAATCACACTGAATTTTTCTAAAACCATTCCCCCAGCCACCCCACCAAGTTTTACCATTTTGACACCTTGCTTTTCTAACAGAGAACACGCTAGACTAATATCACACATACAAAAATACACACACACACACACACACACAAATACATGAATTTAGAGACCAAGGCATGTAATATATTGACTTTCTTTAAAAATTTCCCAGAAGAAGATTATAAAACAGGCTTAACATCTGAATTTTCTCCTAATTTATGTAGGAACAATTAGAATATCATCAGGAATGAATTACAGTTCTAAAATTCAGACAAAGGTAATTCCGGAAGGATTAGCACAGCGCTCTCCATTTTGTGAGCACCACAAATTCACTCTGTCAAGAAAATGGTAGGGACATCATTATACAAAAATGTACATAATAAGACTCATCCCATCAGGCAAGCAAATGGAGTTATCAAACATCTGAGAAACACACCTGTTTCCCTAAATATTTCTCCACTTCCGTTGACCACTCTATACACATTTAAAAACTTATTCTCCATTTCTTCTTTTTACCAAAAGAAATCATGACTACAGGAGCCAGTGGGACAAACAAAGTCCAAAGCACTACTATGGGAAAATCAGCAGTTGGGAGTAGTACTACCAGTGGAGCCACGCAAGGTGAGTGGCATTTCAGAGGAGTTCAGGACCTTACCACTCCAGTTCTTGATTTAGCCTAAATTATTTGGGCAGTTACAAATTTCATCTTTTCCTGAGTGTGAAAATATACGTGGATTATACGCTTTCTTGGATTTTTCATGATTGGTACTTTAATGAGCAGATAGCATATGCACCCAAAGCAGTGAAGCTGACAGGAAGCTCCTAATTTTTATCCTGAGACCTATTCTGTAGCCCAGAGAGACCAATTATCACTCCAGGTTTAGAGAAGGAAAAACTTGGAATAGAGTCTTCTAAGGATGTCAAACTAATAATACCTGGTTGCGGTAATCTGATAGCAAACAGGGTTTGAATTTCTTAACCTCTATGGTGATATCATTAAAAAAGAATCAACTGCAGATGGATCCATGTAAGGACATATTCTCCTTTTTCACAACATATTGCAAATACCTAATTTCAATTCTTCTCTACCAATTCTTAGCCAAATTTTTTATTACTCAGTCTAATCAAGCTTTACAAAAAGAATAATATCTGCCTCTTCCTCATGGGGTACAGTCTATCTGTCCCTCCACAGTATGTCTAAACTTTTTCATTTTTTTCATCAGAGAGGACGCTAATGAAATCAAAGGTAAAACAAACAAAATCATACTGGTATAAGGGCAGAAATGATAACTCTTTTTACTTGAGATTTGACCATTAAGAAATTCATAGAATAGCAACTTAATTGGATCAGCATCCTTTTTATAAAGAGATACCCAGCAATAATTAAGGGAACTTTAGATATCCCAGACAAGGTAATGGATCCAGGAAGACACTTTTCAATACTCTGTTTGAGTCCATTTTTGGACTAACAGAGGCAATTGAAAGACACTAATGAATATAAACAGCTGTACCAAAGCAGACACATCTCTGTGGATATTTACATATATGTTGGCATATATATTAGTATATACCTGAATATTTGTATGTGTGCATGAATATATACATCCATTTATGTGCATGCATATGTCTAGATGCAGGTCCATGAGAGAATTCTACAAATACCAGGTCAGGCAACAGGCCCAGCTGTCCAGTGCCCATCAAATACTCTCATCCATATGCCCCTTTGTTCTTTGACTTACGACAGAACTGGGGCCCTCTGGGGAGAACCGGAGAGGAACCCAAACTTTGGCCCTTCCCTGCACTCCTCGGCACGCACCTGCAACCCAAACAGCGACAGCATCAAAAGGTCCCTTTCAATGCCCTCTGCTAACCGCACCATTTCTCATGTCCTCTGCACCCTAGAAGCAGTCACTTCCGCGGGAGGCGTTGGGACAAACAGAGCTGAAACCAGCGCAACAGCAAGATCACTTGCTGGCAGCAGCACTTCCAGTGCAGGGTCTCCAGGTGAGTGAGACTCCAGGAGTCTTCTGGTCCTTGTTTTTCCCTTGGGAAAGTCTCCTTCTTGCTACACACCAAATTGCAAAGGCAGCCTCCCTTGAGGCAGGCCACCATGTCTCTAGCCCTCTTGGAGGTGTTGGCCTTAGGTAAATAACAAAAAATCAGGAATGCGACAATGCCCTCTCCAATCTACCCTACTCCAGATACCTCTTTTGTAAAGTCCAGGGGCCAAATAATATCCTATCTTTACCTTGCATAGTATTGGACACTGGCCTTTCATTCCTGAAGCTAACTAAATATCAGCTTTCTTCTACTCAATATAAAGAATGAATGAAAATGGAGGAAGATTTCATATAAGATTTAAACGTGGGAAGGCCAAAAAGACAACATCTTCAGTCTCCTGAGATGTCCAAACAAAGTTTCTTAGCTACCGCAGTCAAGTTTGCACATTTCTCCATTCTTCCTCTTCCATTTGGATTTACCACACTTCACTTCATTAGCACTTAACTTTCAGTTGCAATGGCTCATACGACACCGCTCTACTTTAGCAACCAAAGAAATTCTCCCATTTTCTCCTGTCTGTTTTCTAAAAGCCAACACACTATACACTTAAGACTCTGAAAAGCAGCCACACTCTGTCATTCTCTCTTTATCTCTCTCTCTCTCTCTCTCTCTCTCTCTCTCTCTCTCTCTCTCTCTCTCTCTCTCTATCTCACTGCCCATATTTCTAACAAACTCTTTAACAACCACACTGCTATGCAAACACATAGTCAGAGGAATTCTAGTCATAGAGGCATCACAGGAATTCACTTTCCTTAGGGATTGTCCTGCTTAGTAAAACCTTGACGAACCGAAGTTTTAGAAGGACAATGGCTCCCACTGCATCCAGGTCCATGCCCCAACTTTCTGATGTGTATTTCAGCCCTAAACCCAAATGCTCCAAAGACCTTGTGAGGCTTTGGTCTTCAATCCACTCTGCAATACATCTCATTCACATATCACCCCATCACTTCCCTGACCTAATAATATGCTTTGAAATGAAAGGATGAAACCAAAGACCAGAAGGGCATCCTAAATCACTGCTGCCATAAGAAGTGTTATGTACATTCTTGAAGCACAGGGGAGACATCATGGGGCATCAACGACAGGGCAGGAATTTCTTTTTTTTAAATTTTTACTTACTTATTTAACTTTTTACATTCATTTTCACAAAATTTTGGGTTCGAAATTTTCTCCCCTTTTATCCCCTCCCACCACCCTAATATATCAAGCAATCTAATTTTCCCTATCTCCAATCTACCCTCTCTTCTGTCATCCCTCCCTTCTCTTGTCCCCATCTTCTCTTTTCTCCTGTAGGGCCAGATGACTTTCTATTCCTCATTAACTGTATGTCTTCTTTCCTAGTAGCAACAACAATACTAAACAGTTGTTCCTAAAACTTTGAGTTCCAAATTCTCCCCATCCCTCCCTCCCCACCCATTCCCTTTGGGACGGCAGGCAATTCAATATAGGCCATATCTGTGTAGTTTTGCAAATGACCTCCCTGATAGTCGTGTTGTGTAAGACTAACTGAATTACCCTCCATCCTACCCTGCCCCTCATTGTTTCTCTTCTGTCTTTTGATCCTGTCCCTCCCCGAATGTTGACTTCAAATTGCTCCCTCCACCCTTTGCCCTCCCTTCCATCATCCCCCCACTTGTTTATCTCCTTCTCCCCCACTTTCCTGTACTGTAAGATAGGTTTTCATACCAAAAATGAGTGTGCAGTTTATTCCTTCTTTTAGTCAAATGTGATGAGGGTAAACGTCTTGTTTGTTTTTTCTCAGCTCTCCTCTTTCTCCCTCCACTAAAAAGTCTCTTACTTGCCTCTTAAATGACATATAATTACCCCATTCCATTTCACCATCTTTCCTCCCACTACATTTCTCTCTCACCATTTACCTTAATTTCTTTTAAGATATGGTCCCATCCTGTTCAATTCAATCTGTGCTCTCTGTCTCTGTATGTGTGTGCATGTGTGTATGTGTGTGTGCGTGTATGTGTGTACATGTGTGTGTATGGACCCACCAACTACCCAGATACTGAAAAGTTTTAAGAGTTACAAATATTGTCTTTCCATGTAAAAATGTAAACAGTTCACTTCTGGTAAGTCCCTTAAGACTTCTCTTTGCTGTTTACTTTTTCATGCTTCTTCTCATTCTTGTGTTTGAAAGTCAAATTTTGTTTTCAACTCTGGTCTTTTCATCAAGAATGCTTGGAAGTCCTCTATTTCATTGAAAGACCGTATTTTCCCCTGAAGTATTATACTTAGTTTTGCTGGGTAGGTGATTCTTGGTTTGAGTCCTAGTTCTTTTGACTTCTGGAATATCTTCTTCCACACCCTTTGATCACTTAATGTAGAAGCTGCTAGATCTTGAGTTATCCTGATTGTATTTCCACAGTACTGGAATTGTTTCTTTCTAGCTGCTTGCAAGATTTTCTCCTTGACCTGGGAGTTCTGGAATTTGGCCACAATGTTCCTAGGAGTTTCTCTTTTTGGATCTCTTTCAGGTGGTGATCGATGAATTCTTTCAATACTTATTTTGCCCTCTGGTTCTAGAATGTCAGGGCAGTTTTCCTCGATAATTTCATGGAAGATGATATCTAGACTCTTTTTTTGATCATGACTTTCAGGTAGACCCATAATTTTTAAATTGTCTCTCCTGGATCTATTTTCCAGGTCAGTTGTTTTTTCCCATGAGATATTTCACATTCTCTTCCATTTTTTCATTCTTTTGGTTTTGTTTGGTGATTTCTTGGTTTCTTGTAAAGTCATTAGACTCCATCTGTTCCATTCTAATTTTGAGAGAACTATTATCTTCAATGAGCTTTTGAACCTCTTTTTCCATTTGGCTCATTCTGCTTTTGAAAGCATTCTTCTCCTCATTGGCTTTTTGAACCTCTTTTGCCAATTGAGTGAGCCTATTTTTCAATGTGATATTTTCTGCAGCATTTTTTTGGGTCTCCTTTACCAAGGTATTGACCCGTTTTTCATACTTTTCTTGCATCTCTCTCATTTCTCTTCCCAGTTTTTCCTCTACCTGTCTAACTTGCTTTTCAAAATCCTTTTTGAGCTCTTCCAAGGCCTGAGCCCACCTGATATCCCCCTGGGATGACTGGGGTACCGAGGCCCCGCCCTCCACATCTTTCCCTGATGGCAAGAAAATGTCCTCGTCATCATCAGATCTGAAAGTCCGGATCATTTGCATCTGTTCGAAAAAACAATCTATAGTCTTATTTTTCTTCCCTTTTCTAGGCATTTTCCCAGCCAGTTACTTGATTTCTGAGATTCCTATCCACCCCCGCCTAGATCCGCCCAGCTATTGCTTGGGGTCTGAGATTCAAATGGGCTTTCCCCGCCACGTGGCTGCTAATCAATGTGAGCTTTAGTTCTGGTGCTGGGGTGGGGGCAGGGCCGCCTCCCAGGCTCAGCTCCCTCAGGTTGTTTATGCAGAGACTTTCAGTAATGAAGATCCTGCCTGCTGCTAGGGGAGTCCCAGGCAGCCGCCACTGCCTCTGCTGCTGCCCCACCTCTGCCTCCGTCGCTTCCTGCCCCCATCTCTGCCGCCGCAGCTTCCTCCTGAGGGGGCCCGAGCCACGGAGACACCAGGCCCCCCTCACGCTGAACACTGGCGTGTCTCTCACTGACCTGTAGAGACTGTGGGCGCAGGGATCTTCCCGGCCGCCAGAGCTTCCGTCCCTAAAGCCTGCTCAGATCAGCTTCTCTGGGGCGGCAGCCAGGACAGCGCTAGGTTGGGTCCGCTTTCTGGGGCACGAGGGACCCTGGGGACAGCTCTCCAGGGCTCTCTGGAACTGAAATCTCTTCCACTATGTTTATGCACACCCTGCAGTGATCCAGAACTTATGGGGATCTCTTCTTACATTACATCTATGGGCTGTGGGTTTGGAGCTCGCAAACGTGTGTCTTTCCACTCCGCCATCTTGACTCTGCCCCAGGGCAGGAATTTCAAAACAAATTACTCTCCCTACTTTTAGCTCAGTTTCTTTCCTTTTCTTTGAGCTGAAAATCACATCTCGGGGGAAAGAGGAGGGCCACAATGAGAACAAATCCAGGCAGGAGGAGAATTGCTCAGTGCAGGAAACGGACCTTCCTTCGGACATGCGCACTGTCCTCGTGCAAGTTTGCACCACTCCTAGCACCCATTCCAAGCCCATCGCCTTCTTCTCTGCCTGACTCTCCATTTCTCCTTTGGCCAGATTTAGTCACGACGCCAGGAGGCAGTGGGACAAACACAGCTGAAAGCACCACGAAGGGAAGAACAGCAAGTGGCAGCAGCACTTCCAGTGGAGCCACACCAGGTGAGTGCCATTTCAGACGTCTTCTGGGAACTTGGTGTCTCCTGCTGGAGGAAGCCAAAGTCAGGTGGGAAGCAACCATATTCCCATGCATGCTTTCTGCCTGAGCGTGTTGTTCCCAGCCTTTCTTGTGTCTTTCATCAGCCCCCATTTAGACTCTCCCCGAAAGACGGTGCCATTGACGTGCAGACGCTCGATCTTGTTTTCCCAGACGAAGCGGCCCAGCAGCCAGTTTCTCCCAATGCCCCCCTAGGCTTCCATGAAAAACAGCACGGGACGGCAGGCAATGGGCTCCTCCCTGCCTCTCCAAGCACTCCTTTGGGGTTTGGGACCTTGAGAGGAAAAGCCTTTGGCATTTCCTGACTTCTTTGCACCACGAGTATCAACTAGGGGAGCAGGCAACTAAGGAAATATTCCCCTCTTTGCCAAGATGCAACAAACGCCTCATTTTCCTTCTTGACCTCCTCTTCCCATTGCAACGTTGGTGCTTTTCTTTCCCCCTTTCTTTGTGAGGACAGCATCATTTCCCTGACTCTCACACAGTAACCTCTACCTCTTTGTTCGCCAACAAGGATCTGCTCTCCAATATCTCTTTGCTCCAAAAGAAAAGAAGCTCACTAAATTAAGACCAAAACCTTTTGGTCATGAGATCTGACCTGCTAGACAATCCATGGATAGCCATGTCCCTGGATCAGCATATATTAAGGTATGGGACTAGGAGAAAGAAAATGAGAGAATTCTGCAATAGCAGGTCAGGAAACGGATCCAGGATGCCAGTGCTCATCAACAGTTCTCCTCAATGCGCCTCTGTGATACTTGATGGAAGACAAATCACCAGTTCTTTTGGGAGAACCTGAGAGGCACCGAATATTTTTTCATTTCCTCATTTTCTAGGCACACACTTGCAAACCAAAAATATACACCAACAAAAGTTACATTTAAATGCAATCACTGCAAAGGGAGTCATTGGGACAATCACAGCTGAAACCACCACAGCAGCAGGATCAGTTGCCAGGAGAACCACTTCAGGTGAAGTGCCTACAGGTGAGTAGCATATCAGAAATCTTCTGACCCTTGCTGTTCCCTTGGGAAAGTCTTCTTCCTGCTACACACCAAATTGCAAAGGTAGCCTCTCTTGAGGCAGGCGACAATTTTTGGTGATTTCCTCTATTCCTTGCTTGCCACCGCTCATCAACACGCCTGCTGTCTCTGCCCCTGTGTTCCTTGACTTAGGACAGAACTGGGGCCCTCTGGGGAGAACCGGAGAGGAACCCAAACTTTGGCCCTTCCCTGCACTCCTCGGCACGCACCTGACAACACAAACAGTGACATCATCAAAAGGTCCTTCCAATTCCCTCTACTAACCGCAGGATTTCTCATGTCCTCTGCACCTAGAAGCAGTCACTTCCGCGCGAGGCGTTGGGACAAACAGAGCTGAAACCAGTGCAACAGCAAGATCACTTGCTGGCAGCAGCACTTCCAGTGCAGGGCCTCCAGGTGAGTGGCATAGCAGGAATCTTCTGGCCCTTGCTCTTCCCTTCGGAAAGTCTTCTTATTCCTACACACCAAATTGCAGAGGCAGCCTCTCTTGAGGCAGGCCACCATGTTTTCCGCCCTCTTGGAGGCTTTGCCCTTAGGTCAATGACTCCAAATCGGGAAGGTGACAATGGCCTCTCCACACTGCCCTTCCCAAGACACCTGTTTGGCAGGGCCCAGGGGCCAGGCGATGCCCTACCTTCCCCTAGCATGCAATTGCACATTGGCCTTTCGGCTTCCTGAAGCTCACTGAACGTCGCTTTCCTTCTCCTCATCCTAAGGAGGGAGTGAAAGTGGCGCAAGATTTCTTGCAGCATTCAAACATGTAGAGGACACAAAAGTCTACAGCTTCAGTCTGCTGAGATGTCCAAACAAAGTTTCTTACCTAACGCAGTCCAGTTTGCACATTTCTCCATTCCTCTTCTTCCGTGTTGCCTTGGACAAACCTCACATCCTCAGCACTTCACTTGCACTTCCAGTGGCTCATCCAACTCTGCTCCACCTCAGCACCCAAACTAATTCTCCCATTTCCTCATGTCTCTTTTCGAAAACCCAACAAACTCTACACCTAAGACCCTCAAAAGCAACCAGAATCTCTCATTCTCTCTTTCTCATGCTCAATTTCTCTCTCTCTCTCTCTCTCTCTCTCTCTCTCTCTCTCTCTCTCTCTCTCTCTCTGTCTCTCTCTCTCTCTCTCGGTCTCTGTCTGTATGCATCTCTCTCATTGCCACATATTCTAACAAGCCCTTTCACAAGCACACTGCCATGCAAACACACAGTCACTCAGAGGAATTCTAGTCATGCTGGCATCCCAGGAATCCATTTTGCGTGAAGGTTGCCCTGCTTAGCAAGACCTGGACAAAGCTAAGTTTTAAAAGGACAATGGCTCCCACTGCATCCTGGTCCATGCCTCACCTTTCTGATCTGTATCTCAGTCCTGGACACACATGCTCCAAAACCTTGTGAGGCTTTGGTCTTCCATCTGCTCTGCAATCCATCTCATGGGCACATCATCCCATCACCTCCCTGATCTCCTGATGTGCCTTCAAATGTAAGGAGGAAACCAAAGACCTGAAGGGCATCCTGAATCACTCTTGCCATCACAGGGTTTATGCACATTCTGGCAGCGCAGGGGAAGCCTCATGCCCCATCAAGGACACGGCGCAAATTGAAACCAACCTGCTGCTGCTCCTCTTAGCTCACGTCCTTCCCTTTCGTGTTGCGCTGCAAATCACATCTCGGGGCAACTGGGGCGGGGGAGCCACATTGAGAACAAATCCAGGCAGGAGGAGAATTGCTCAGTGCAGGAAACGGACCTTCCTTCGGGCATGCGCACCGTCCTCGTGCAAGTTTGCACCACTCCTAGCACCCATTCCAAACCCATCACCTTCTTCTCTGCCTGACTCTCCATTTCTCCTTTGGCCAGATTTAGTCACGACGCCAGGAGGCAGTGGGACAAACAGAGCTGAAAGCACCACGAAGGGAAGAACAGCAAGTGGCAGCAGCACTTCCAGTGGAGCCACACCAGGTGAGTGCCATTTCAAACGTCTTCTGGGAACTTGGTGTCTCCTGCTGGAGGCAGCCAAAGTCAGGTGGGAAGCAACCATATTCCCACGCATGCCTTCTGCCTGAGCGTGTTGTTCCCAGCCTTTCTTGTGTCTTTCATCAGCCCCCATTTAGACTCTCCCCGAAAGACGGTGCCATTGACGTGCAGACGCTCGATCTTGTTTTCCCAGACGAAGCGGCCCAGCAGCCAGCTTCTCCCGATGCCCCCCTAGCCTTCCATGAAAAACAGCACGGGCAGGTTTGCAAGGGACTCCTTCCTCCCTGCCTCTCCGAGCACTCCTTTGGGGTTTGGGACCTTGAGAGGAAAAGCCTTTGGCATTTCCTAACTTCTATGCACCACAAGTATCAACTAGGGGAGCAGGCAACTAAGGAAATATTCCCCTCTTTGCCAAGATGCAACAAACGCCTCATTTTCCTTCTTGACCTCCTCTGCCCATTGCAACGTTGCAGCTTTTCTTTCTTCCTTGCTTTGCGACGACAGCATCATTTCCCTGGCCCTCACACGGTGGCCTCTGCCTCTCCGTTCCCCAACAAGGATCTCCTCTCCAATATCTCTTTGCTCCAAAGGAGAAGACGCTCCCCAAATTCAGACCAAAACATACCTACTCATGCCTCACAAAGACAGCAATCATCAGCCTTTTGGTCATGAGATCTGGCCTGCTGCACAATCCATGGACAGCCATGTCACTGGGTCAGCTTCCGTTAGGTTAGGGCACTGGGAGCAGGTCCATAAGACAATTCTGCAAAGACCAGGTCAGCCAATGGATCCAGCTGGCCAGCGCTCATCAACTCTTCTCCTCTCTGCGCCCCTGTGTTCCTTGACGTAGGACAAAACTGGGGCCCTCTGGGGAGAACCGGAGAGGAACCCAAACTTTGGCCCTTCCCTGCACTCCTCGGCACGCACCTGCAACCCAAACAGCGACAGCATCAAAAGGTCCTTTTCAATGCCCTCTGCTAACCGCACCATTTCTCATGTCCTCTGCACCTAGAAGCAGTCACTTCCGCGGGGAGGCGTTGGGGACAAACAGAGCCGAAACCAGCGCAACAGCAAGATCACTTGCTGGCAGCAGCACTTCCAGTGCAGGGTCTCCAGGTGAGTGGCATAGCAGGAATCTTCTGGCCCTTGCTCTTCCCTTGGGAAAGTCTCCTTCTTGCTACACACCAAATTGCAAAGGCAGCCTCTCTTGAGGCAGGCCACCATGTTTTCCGCCCTCTTGGAGGCTTTGCCCTTAGGTCAATGACTCCAAATCGGGAAGGTGACAATGGCCTCTCCACACTGCCCTTCTCAAGACACCTGTTTGGCAGGGCCCAGGGGCCAGGCGATGCCCTACCTTCCCCTAGCATGCAATTGCACATTGGCCTTTCGGCTTCCTGAAGCTCACTGAACGTCGCTTTTCTTCTCCTCATCCTAAGGAGGGAGTGAAAGTGGCGCAAGATTTCTTGCAGCATTCAAACATGTAGACGACACAAAAGTCTACAGCTTCAGTCTGCTGAGATGTCCAAACAAAGTTTCTTACCTAACGCAGTCCAGTTTGCACATTTCTCCATTCCTCTTCTTCCATGTTGGCTTCGACAAACTTCACATCCTCAGCACTTCACTTGCACTTCCAGTGGCTCATCCAACTCTGCTCCACCTCAGCACCCAAACAAATTCTCCCATTTCCTCATGTCTCTTTTTGAAAACCCAACAAACTCTACACCTAAGACCCTCAAAAGCAACCAGAATCTCTCATTCTCTCTTTCTCATGCTCAATTTCTCTCTCTCTCTCTCTCTCTCTCTCTCTCTCTCTCTCTCTCTCTCTCTCTCTCTCTCTCTCTCTGTCTCTCTCTCTCTCTCTCGGTCTCTGTCTGTATGCATCTCTCTCATTACCGCATATTCTAACAAGCCCTTTCACAAGCACACTGCCATGCAAACACACAGTCACTCAGAGGACTTCTAGTCATGCTGGCATCCCAGGAATCCATTTTGCGTGAAGGTTGCCCTGCTTAGCAAGACCTGGACAAAGCTAAGTTTTAAAAGGACAATGGCTCCCACTGCATCTTGGTCCATGCCTCACCTTTCTGATCTGTATCTCAGCCCTGGACACACATGCTCCAAAACCTTGTGAGGCTTTGGTCTTCTATCTGCAATCCATCTCATGGGCACATCATCCCATCACCTCCCTGATCTCCTGATGTGCCTTCAAATGTAAGGAGGAAACCAAAGACCTGAAGGGCATCCTGAATCACTCTTGCCCATCACAGGGTTTATGCACATTCTGGCAGCGCAGGGGAAGCCTCATGCCCCATCAAGGACACGGCGCAAATTGAAACCAACCTGCTGCTGCTCCTCTTAGCTCACGTCCTTCCCTTTCGTGTTGCGCTGCAAATCACATCTCGGGGCAACTGGGGCGGGGGGAGCCACATTGAGAACAAATCCAGGCAGGAGGAGAATTGCTCAGTGCAGGAAACGGACCTTCCTTCGGGCATGCGCACCGTCCTCGTGCAAGTTTGCACCACTCCTAGCACCCATTCCAAGCCCATCGCCTTCTTCTCTGCCTGACTCTCCATTTCTCCTTTGGCCAGATTTAGTCACGACGCCAGGAGGCAGTGGGACAAACAGAGCTGAAAGCACCACGAAGGGAAGAACAGCAAGTGGCAGCAGCACTTCCAGTGGAGCCACACCAGGTGAGTGCCATTTCAAACGTCTTCTGGGAACTTGGTGTCTCCTGCTGGAGGCAGCCAAAGTCAGGTGGGAAGCAACCATATTCCCACGCATGCCTTCTGCCTGAGCGTGTTGTTCCCAGCCTTTCTTGTGTCTTTCATCAGCCCCCATTTAGACTCTCCCCGAAAGACGGTGCCATTGACGTGCAGACGCTCGATCTTGTTTTCCCAGACGAAGCGGCCCAGCAGCCAGCTTCTCCCGATGCCCCCCTAGCCTTCCATGAAAAACAGCACGGGCAGGCTTGCAAGGGACTCCTTCCTCCCTGCCTCTCCGAGCACTCCTTTGGGGTTTGGGACCTTGAGAGGAAAAGCCTTTGGCATTTCCTAACTTCTATGCACCACAAGTATCAACTAGGGGAGCAGGCAACTAAGGAAATATTCCCCTCTTTGCCAAGATGCAACAAACGCCTCATTTTCCTTCTTGACCTCCTCTGCCCATTGCAACGTTGCAGCTTTTCTTTCTTCCTTGCTTTGCGACGACAGCACCATTTCCCTGGCCCTCACACGGTGGCCTCTGCCTCTCCGTTCCCCAACAAGGATCTCCTCTCCAATATCTCTTTGCTCCAAAGGAGAAGACGCTCCCCAAATTCAGACCAAAACATACCTACTCATGCCTCACAAAGACAGCAATCATCAGCCTTTTGGTCATGAGATCTGGCCTGCTGCACAATCCATGGACAGCCATGTCACTGGGTCAGCTTCCGTTAGGTTAGGGCACTGGGAGCAGGTCCATAAGACAATGCTGCAAAGACCAGGTCAGCCAATGGATCCAGCTGGCCAGCGCTCATCAACTCTTCTCCTCTCTGCGCCCCTGTGTTCCTTGACGTAGGACCACAACTGGGGCCCTCTGGGGAGAACCGGAGAGGAACCCAAACTTTGGCCCTTCCCTGCACTCCTCGGCACGCACCTGCAACCCAAACAGCGACAGCATCAAAAGGTCCCTTTCAATGCCCTCTGCTAACCGCACCATTTCTCATGTCCTCTGCACCTAGAAGCAGTCACTTCCGCGGGAGGCGTTGGGACAAACAGAGCTGAAACCAGCGCAACAGCAAGATCACTTGCTGGCAGCAGCACTTCCAGTGCAGGGGTCTCCAGGTGAGTGGCATAGCAGGAATCTTCTGGCCCTTGCTCTTCCCTTGGGAAAGTCTCCTTCTTGCTACACACCAAATTGCAAAGGCAGCCTCTCTTGAGGCAGGCCACCATGTTTTCCGCCCTCTTGGAGGCTTTGCCCTTAGGTCAATGACTCCAAATCGGGAAGGTGACAATGGCCTCTCCACACTGCCCTTCTCAAGACACCTGTTTGGCAGGGCCCAGGGGCCAGGCGATGCCCTACCTTCCCCTAGCATGCAATTGCACATTGGCCTTTCGGCTTCCTGAAGCTCACTGAACGTCGCTTTTCTTCTCCTCATCCTAAGGAGGGGAGTGAAAGTGGCGCAAGATTTCTTGCAGCATTCAAACATGTAGAGGACACAAAAGGCTACAGCTTCAGTCTGCTGAGATGTCCAAACAAAGTTTCTTACCTAACGCAGTCCAGTTTGCACATTTCTCCATTCCTCTTCTTCCATGTTGGCTTCGACAAACTTCACATCCTCAGCACTTCACTTGCACTTCCAGTGGCTCATCCAACTCTGCTCCACCTCAGCACCCAAACAAATTCTCCCATTTCCTCATGTCTCTTTTCGAAAACCCAACAAACTCTACACCTAAGACCCTCAAAAGCAACCAGAATCTCTCATTCTCTCTTTCTCATGCTCAATTTCTCTCTCTCTCTCTCTCTCTCTCTCTCTCTCTCTCTCTCTCTCTCTCTCTCTCTCTCTCTCTCTCTCTCTCTAGGTCTCTGTCTGTATGCATCTCTCTCATTGCCGCATATTCTAACAAGCCCTTTCACAAGCACACTGCCATGCAAACACACAGTCACTCAGAGGACTTCTAGTCATGCTGGCATCCCAGGAATGCATTTTGCGTGAAGGTTGCCCTGCTTAGCAAGACCTGGACAAAGCTAAGTTTTAAAAGGACAATGGCTCCCACTGCATCCTGGTCCATGCCTCACCTTTCTGATCTGTATCTCAGCCCTGGACACACATGCTCCAAAACCTTGTGAGGCTTTGGTCTTCCATCTGCTCTGCAATCCATCTCATGGGCACATCATCCCATCACCTCCCTGATCTCCTGATGTGCCTTCAAATGTAAGGAGGAAACCAAAGACCTGAAGGGCATCCTGAATCACTCTTGCCATCACAGGGTTTATGCACATTCTGGCAGCGCAGGGGAAAGCCTCATGCCCCATCAAGGACACGGCGCAAATTGAAACCAACCTGCTGCTGCTCCTCTTAGCTCACGTCCTTCCCTTTCGTGTTGCGCTGCAAATCACATCTCGGGGCAACTGGGGCGGGGGGAGCCACATTGAGAACAAATCCAGGCAGGAGGAGAATTGCTCAGTGCAGGAAACGGACCTTCCTTCGGGCATGCACACCGTCCTCGTGCAAGTTTGCACCACTCCTAGCACCCATTCCAAGCCCATCGCCTTCTTCTCTGCCTGACTCTCCATTTCTCCTTTGGCCAGATTTAGTCACGACGCCAGGAGGCAGTGGGACAAACAGAGCTGAAAGCACCACGAAGGGAAGAACAGCAAGTGGCAGCAGCACTTCCAGTGGAGCCACACCAGGTGAGTGCCATTTCAAACGTCTTCTGGGAACTTGGTGTCTCCTGCTGGAGGCAGCCAAAGTCAGGTGGGAAGCAACCATATTCCCACGCATGCCTTCTGCCTGAGCGTGTTGTTCCCAGCCTTTCTTGTGTCGTTCATCAGCCCCCATTTAGACTCTCCCCGAAAGACGGTGCCATTGACGTGCAGACGCTCGATCTTGTTTTCCCAGACGAAGCGGCCCAGCAGCCAGCTTCTCCCGATGCCCCCCTAGCCTTCCATGAAAAACAGCACGGGCAGGCTTGCAATGCACTCCTTCCTCCCTGCCTCTCCGAGCACTCCTTTGGGGTTTGGGACCTTGAGAGGAAAAGCCTTTGGCATTTCCTAACTTCTATGCACCACAAGTATCAACTAGGGGAGCAGGCAACTAAGGAAATATTCCCCTCTTTGCCAAGATGCAACAAACGCCTCATTTTCCTTCTTGACCTCCTCTGCCCATTGCAACGTTGCAGCTTTTCTTTCTTCCTTGCTTTGCGACGACAGCACCATTTCCCTGGCCCTCACACGGTGGCCTCTGCCTCTCCGTTCCCCAACAAGGATCTCCTCTCCAATATCTCTTTGCTCCAAAGGAGAAGACGCTCCCCAAATTCAGACCAAAACATACCTACTCATGCCTCACAAAGACAGCAATCATCAGCATTTTGGTCATGAGATCTGGCCTGCTGCACAATCCATGGACAGCCATGTCACTGGGTCAGCTTCCGTTAGGTTAGGGCACTGGGAGCAGGTCCATAAGACAATTCTGCAAAGACCAGGTCAGCCAATGGATCCAGCTGGCCAGCGCTCATCAACTCTTCTCCTCTCTGCGCCCCTGTGTTCCTTGACGTAGGACACAACTGGGGCCCTCTGGGGAGAACCGGAGAGGAACCCAAACTTTGGCCCTTCCCTGCACTCCTCGGCACGCACCTGCAACCCAAACAGCGACAGCATCAAAAGGTCCCTTTCAATGCCCTCTGCTAACCGCACCATTTCTCATGTCCTCTGCACCTAGAAGCAGTCACTTCCGCGGGAGGCGTTGGGGACAAACAGAGCTGAAACCAGCGCAACAGCAAGATCACTTGCTGGCAGCAGCACTTCCAGTGCAGGGTCTCCAGGTGAGTGGCATAGCAGGAATCTTCTGGCCCTTGCTCTTCCCTTGGGAAAGTCTCCTTCTTGCTACACACCAAATTGCAAAGGCAGCCTCTCTTGAGGCAGGCCACCATGTTTTCCGCCCTCTTGGAGGCTTTGCCCTTAGGTCAATGACTCCAAATCGGGAAGGTGACAATGGCCTCTCCACACTGCCCTTCTCAAGACACCTGTTTGGCAGGGCCCAGGGGCCAGGCGATGCCCTACCTTCCCCTAGCATGCAATTGCACATTGGCCTTTCGGCTTCCTGAAGCTCACTGAACGTCGCTTTTCTTCTCCTCATCCTAAGGAGGGAGTGAAAGTGGCGCAAGATTTCTTGCAGCATTCAAACATGTAGAGGACACAAAAGTCTACAGCTTCAGTCTGCTGAGATGTCCAAACAAAGTTTCTTACCTAACGCAGTCCAGTTTGCACATTTCTCCATTCCTCTTCTTCCATGTTGGCTTCGACAAACTTCACATCCTCAGCACTTCACTTGCACTTCCAGTGGCTCATCCAACTCTGCTCCACCTCAGCACCCAAACAAATTCTCCCATTTCCTCATGTCTCTTTTCGAAAACCCAACAAACTCTACACCTAAGACCCTCAAAAGCAACCAGAATCTCTCATTCTCTCTTTCTCATGCTCAATTTCTCTCTCTCTCTCTCTCTCTCTCTCTCTCTCTCTCTCTCTCTCTCTCTCTCTCTCTCTCTCTCTCTCTCTCTCTCTCGGTCTCTGTCTGTATGCATCTCTCTCATTGCCGCATATTCTAACAAGCCCTTTCACAAGCACACTGCCATGCAAACACACAGTCACTCAGAGGACTTCTAGTCATGCTGGCATCCCAGGAATCCATTTTGCGTGAAGGTTGCCCTGCTTAGCAAGACCTGGACAAAGCTAAGTTTTAAAAGGACAATGGCTCCCACTGCATCCTGGTCCATGCCTCACCTTTCTGATCTGTATCTCAGCCCTGGACACACATGCTCCAAAACCTTGTGAGGCTTTGGTCTTCCATCTGCTCTGCAATCCATCTCATGGGCACATCATCCCATCACCTCCCTGATCTCCTGATGTGCCTTCAAATGTAAGGAGGAAACCAAAGACCTGAAGGGCATCCTGAATCACTCTTGCCATCACAGGCTTTATGCACATTCTGGCAGCGCAGGGGAAGCCTCATGCCCCATCAAGGACACGGCGCAAATTGAAACCAACCTGCTGCTGCTCCTCTTAGCTCACGTCCTTCCCTTTCGTGTTGCGCTGCAAATCACATCTCGGGGCAACTGGGGCGGGGGAGCCACATTGAGAACAAATCCAGGCAGGAGGAGAATTGCTCAGTGCAGGAAACGGACCTTCCTTCGGGCATGCGCACCGTCCTCGTGCAAGTTTGCACCACTCTTGGCACCCATTCCAAGCCCATCGCCTTCTTCTCTGCCTGACTCTCCATTTCTCCTTTGGCCAGATTTAGTCACGACGCCAGGAGGCAGTGGGACAAACAGAGCTGAAAGCACCACGAAGGGAAGAACAGCAAGTGGCAGCAGCACTTCCAGTGGAGCCACACCAGGTGAGTGCCATTTCAAACGTCTTCTGGGAACTTGGTGTCTCCTGCTGGAGGCAGCCAAAGTCAGGTGGGAAGCAACCATATTCCCCACGCATGCCTTCTGCCTGAGCGTGTTGTTCCCAGCCTTTCTTGTGTCTTTCATCAGCCCCCATTTAGACTCTCCCCGAAAGACGGTGCCATTGACGTGCAGACGCTCGATCTTGTTTTCCCAGACGAAGCGGCCCAGCAGCCAGCTTCTCCCGATGCCCCCCTAGCCTTCCATGAAAAACAGCACGGGCAGGCTTGCAATGGACTCCTTCCTCCCTGCCTCTCCGAGCACTCCTTTGGGGTTTGGGACCTTGAGAGGAAAAGCCTTTGGCATTTCCTAACTTCTATGCAACACAAGTATCAACTAGGGGAGCAGGCAACTAAGGAAATATTCCCCTCTTTGCCAAGATGCAACAAACGCCTCATTTTCCTTCTTGACCTCCTCTGCCCATTGCAACGTTGCAGCTTTTCTTTCTTCCTTGCTTTGCGACGACAGCACCATTTCCCTGGCCCTCACACGGTGGCCCTCTGCCTCTCCGTTCCCCAACAAGGATCTCCTCTCCAATATCTCTTTGCTCCAAAGGAGAAGACGCTCCCCAAATTCAGACCAAAACATACCTACTCATGCCTCACAAAGACAGCAATCATCAGCCTTTTGGTCATGAGATCTGGCCTGCTGCACAATCCATGGACAGCCATGTCACTGGGTCAGCTTCCGTTAGGTTAGGGCACTGGGAGCAGGTCCATAAGACAATTCTGCAAAGACCAGGTCAGCCAATGGATCCAGCTGGCCAGCGCTCATCAACTCTTCTCCTCTCTGCGCCCCTGTGTTCCTTGACGTAGGACACAACTGGGGCCCTCTGGGGAGAACCGGAGAGGAACCCAAACTTTGGCCCTTCCCTGCACTCCTCGGCACGCACCTGCAACCCAAACAGCGACAGCATCAAAAGGTCCCTTTCAATGCCCTCTGCTAACCGCACCATTTCTCATGTCCTCTGCACCTAGAAGCAGTCACTTCCGCGGGAGGCGTTGGGACAAACAGAGCTGAAACCAGCGCAACAGCAAGATCACTTGCTGGCAGCAGCACTTCCAGTGCAGGGTCTCCAGGTGAGTGGCATAGCAGGAATCTTCTGGCCCTTGCTCTTCCCTTGGGAAAGTCTCCTTCTTGCTACACACCAAATTGCAAAGGCAGCCTCTCTTGAGGCAGGCCACCATGTTTTCCGCCCTCTTGGAGGCTTTGCCCTTAGGTCAATGACTCCAAATCGGGAAGGTGACAATGGCCTCTCCACACTGCCCTTCTCAAGACACCTGTTTGGCAGGGCCCAGGGGCCAGGCGATGCCCTACCTTCCCCTAGCATGCAATTGCACATTGGCCTTTCGGCTTCCTGAAGCTCACTGAACGTCGCTTTTCTTCTCCTCATCCTAAGGAGGGAGTGAAAGTGGTGCAAGATTTCTTGCAGCATTCAAACATGTAGACGACACAAAAGTCTACAGCTTCAGTCTGCTGAGATGTCCAAACAAAGTTTCTTACCTAACGCAGTCCAGTTTGCACATTTCTCCATTCCTCTTCTTCCATGTTGGCTTCGACAAACTTCACATCCTCAGCACTTCACTTGCACTTCCAGTGGCTCATCCAACTCTGTTCCACCTCAGCAACCCAACAAATTCTCCCATTTCCTCATGTCTCTTTTCGAAAACCCAACAAACTCTACACCTAAGACCCTCAAAAGCAACCAGAATCTCTCATTCTCTCTTTCTCATGCTCAATTTCTCTCTCTCTCTCTCTCTCTCTCTCTCTCTCTCTCTCCTCTCTCTCTCTCTCTCTCTCTCTCTCTCTCTCTCTCTCTCTCGGTCTCTGTCTGTATGCATCTCTCTCATTGCCGCATATTCTAACAAGCCCTTTCACAAGCACACTGCCATGCAAACACACAGTCACTCAGAGGATTTCTAATCATGCTGGCATCCCAGGAATCCATTTTGCGTGAAGGTTGCCCTGCTTAGCAAGACCTGGACAAAGCTAAGTTTTAAAAGGACAATGGCTCCCACTGCATCTTGGTCCATGCCTCACCTTTCTGATCTGTATCTCAGCCCTGGACACACATGCTCCAAAACCTTGTGAGGCTTTGGTCTTCCATCTGCTCTGCAATCCATCTCATGGGCACATCATCCCATCACCTCCCTGATCTCCTGATGTGCCTTCAAATGTAAGGAGGAAACCAAAGACCTGAAGGGCATCCTGAATCACTCTTGCCATCACAGGCTTTATGCACATTCTGGCAGCGCAGGGGAAGCCTCATGCCCCATCAAGGACACGGCGCAAATTGAAACCAACCTGCTGCTGCTCCTCTTAGCTCACGTCCTTCCCTTTCGTGTTGCGCTGCAAATCACATCTCGGGGCAACTGGGGCGGGGGAGCCACATTGAGAACAAATCCAGGCAGGAGGAGAATTGCTCAGTGCAGGAAACGGACCTTCCTTCGGGCATGCGCACCGTCCTCGTGCAAGTTTGCACCACTCCTAGCACCCATTCCAAGCCATCGCCTTCTTCTCTGCCTGACTCTCCATTTCTCCTTTGGCCAGATTTAGTCACGACGCCAGGAGGCAGTGGGACAAACAGAGCTGAAAGCACCACGAAGGGAAGAACAGCAAGTGGCAGCAGCACTTCCAGTGGAGCCACACCAGGTGAGTGCCATTTCAAACGTCTTCTGGGAACTTGGTGTCTCCTGCTGGAGGCAGCCAAAGTCAGGTGGGAAGCAACCATATTCCCACGCATGCCTT